>JALLOT010000164.1:0-25148 GCA_036939595.1 Thalassiosira livingstoniorum | reverse complement strand
AATGCAAAATGTTTATCATTATTTTTGTATATTTTTTGATCGCTGTTTTCAGAAAAATCTGTCTTCCTGTCACATGCACGCCAACATAATTCTTTTTTAGCTCTCGTGTTCTTGTTTTGGTATTGCATGGTGAGGTACCATATTGTAAGTAGTAAGGTACAATACCATACCATGCATGGTATGGTATTGTACCTTACTACTTACAATATGGTACCTCACCATGCAATACCAAAACAAGAACACGAGAGCTAAAAAAGAATTATGTTGGCGTGCATGTGACAGGAAGACAGATTTTTCTGAAAACAGCGATCAAAAAATATACAAAAATAATGATAAACATTTTGCATTAACTGTAACTATTTTGGAAAAATATCCTGTATGAAATACAGTATGATTTGGGCCAATATGAACCGACCACCTCAGTGATAGAGGGCAGCATTGGACGATGGTATGGTACAATACCATACCTCTCTAGATACGATTAATAATTGAAAATCTTACCTTGGTGGAAAAAATGGTAGTAGCATTAGCAGTAAGAAAAAAAAACGCACGGCTTATATTATATAAGTAGTATGTATAGTACACTGTATGTTGTCTGCTTGCATAGAGTATTAATTACTACCTAAGTAGTACAATATGCAGGAGACTCGTCTCGCTCCATCGATGCCATCATCTAAGTACCATACTACTCCTACTTACTTAGATAGATCCATTGAGGTCTGCTTTTGTTTGTGCCTTCGCACGTAGTTCGCATCGTGATACTCCTCTATTATTTTTCCTTGTTATTTTGCCATTTCTTTCCACTCCGTCCTGTTTGGGTTGGAATGTAGTAGCAGGCTGTATTGTAGCTTGGTAGTAGTACTACCTACCTACGTATGTTGATGTCTTGATTTCTTGATCCTTCGTCAATCATGTCTGTCTCGCCGTCTCGCTATCATGCTGACAATAATCTGCTGTTTTTCAGATTTTCATTTTCTGTTTTGTTCTTGCTGTATTGTTGTAATTGACGCCCGTGTGGCATCTCTTACTTTCAGGGACTGTTTGGATCCATTCCAATAGGTTGCAATTACCTACCTACAACAACTTTGGTGGGTGTTTGCAGTGCGTTGTTGCGTGTGATATCTGACCAGCAGCCAGCGGCCATAATGTTTACTCGTCTCGGACGCCTCTGGTGGCTGCTGGAGGATTAACGGTTGGTTTGAGCCCGTATCCAGCGGTGATGTGGACATGCAGCATCGATGGGCCGGAGTGTCAAGTATCCTAGTTTTATTTTTCTTGGATTTTTCTATTTTTGGTATCTTCATTTGGAAGTGGGCCACACTAATATTTGGCGGGAGGATATTTTTTGAGACGTTATTTGATAGGAATATGATTTGTGAAAAGTTCGTTGAAACGAGACCAAATTTATCATGCTTTTGTCTCACGAATAATTGTGTTCATTTGAATCTCTCACTCTTTATTTGCTGCAACCACTTCCTTGCACCAATGTCATTTTGGGATTAATGTCTTTTCTTTTTAAATTTTTTCGTATTCAATCTAATATTAAATTCATGCTGCTCCCTTATTTTTTTGTTTTTACCTGGAGAACAGATTCTTAAGAATGTGCGTGTTGGGGGGGGGGTGAATTAGTTAAATCTTATAAAACATGATTAATAACTCAAGCATGAACATTCAGCAGCAAGTATTCCTCGTCCCAGATACCTTGGGCATTAACCAAGTCAACTCATTGGGTGCAGGGGACAACTTCAGCAACCGTCAGAGCAAAGACTCTCTCACTCATATTCCGTTAAAAAAATGGATCAAACATGCTCTCGAATCTGCATCGCTTTCTTCAGACAATTTTCTTCTGCCTTCACTGAAAATTGCACACTCTTTAGCTGAAAAATGTTGCGAGGCGGGGGGGAGCGATACAAACAACCGTCGTACGCGACTTCCAGCGCCAGGATCAGATTGGGCAGACCAAGTGGTTGTACAATTGTCTCAACCGTCTGAAAACCAACCCCAAAATTTGAAGGGATTGGATGAAACATTAGACTTTCAGCCTCTGCCGTTTGCTTTGGACAAGCTTCAATCTGATTCCCAGGATGTACAAGACGTGTTCAACTTGGTGAATCATGAGCAACGTAGTGAGGGCAACCAAGGATTTTGCGTCTCGAAAAATGACAGCTCGAATTATACCATCATTGAGAATGCCAAATTTTTGCCGTCGTTGATTGGCAGTGGATCGGACTCGCTCTTAAACAGCAACACGAAAATTTATTATTTGGGCATTTTATTCTACGAGCTTTTTTCAGGCGGGAAACAACCACAATCTTCTAACAATTCTAGCGAGCTTGATGACGATCTCTATACTCCTCTTTGTTCAGTCGAAACCAATGCTATTGATTTTGATGGTGCATTGCACATTCTTGATGAACTTGGTGGGGATGATGATCTCTACGAAAAAAATAATGGCATCAGTAGCTCAGGGCCCGCTCAGCATAGGAAAAAGCAAGCTTTTTGGGGTTCGAGTGTTACTCCTCCAGAAGGAGAAAACGGGCCACTTTTCTCGGTAGAGCAGCTTAGGAGCGACGGCGTCCCTGCCCCCCTCTGCGATTTAATCGCAAACATGATCGATTGTGGTAATGGGGACGTGAAAAATGAAGAATCCTACAACCACATGGTTGATGTAGTGAGCGATCTGCAAATGATGATGAACGACCCCAACCGTTTTCTTCGAGAAGTGGATGTCGCGAACTTGTCTGTCACGGGGTTGCAACTTGACAACACATTATTTGGTAGAGAGTCAGAAATTTCTACGCTTCAAGATACTTACCAGAGATCAATTTCTGGTGAAAGCGAGCTGGCGATTATTTCGGGGTCTTCGGGAACTGGAAAATCTATGCTGGCTAACCGCTTGGCGTCTCATATCAAATTGAAAGGGGGCATTTTTCTCTCAGGCAAGTTTGACCAGCTGAAGCAAGCCAAGCCGTTCTCGGCTATTACTACGGCCTTCAATGAGTATTGCAACCATTTCCAACCAGGATCTGACCGGGCATTGGAGGTCGCATCCATGCTAAGAATGGCTCTTGGCCCCGAAGTATACCATGTGATGAAGATAATCCCAAGTTTGTTCAACATTGTTGGCCAAGATGCCGGGGTATACGGATATCTCGAGCAACAGGAGTGCGTGGACGCACAGAAGAGGCTCCAGTATCTTCTGTGCAAGTTCGTTGAAGTGATATCAAACTCGTCTGCAGCGCCGGTTACTCTATTCCTTGATGATTTACAATGGGCAGACGCTGCGAGCATTGCAGTCATACATCAACTCCTCTTGAATTCTGGATCATCGAGCCATCAAAAGCACTTCTTCTTTTTGGGATGTTGCCGCGACGATGAGATGAGTGACGATCATCCAGTTTGGACGATGATTTCCGGAATTCAGCACTTTCAAGTTCGTGCTACAATTGTCAAGTTGTCATGCATGGGTGCTGACGAGACCAACAAAACTGTATCGAATATTTTGAGACTGTCCCCGCGGCTCACACGACCATTGTCTGACATTGTTCATCACAAAACTAAAGGAAATCCTCTCTTTTTCTCACGAATGATGGTGTCTCTGAACAATGAGGGATTACTTCGCCTCAGTCTAAGCCGCCGGAGATGGGAGTGGAAGATCGAATCAATTCAATCCAGAGAGCTTCCCGAAGACGTCGCGGTGTTTTTCACCAACACTATTGGCAAACTACCAAAAGAAGTGCAGTTAGCTCTTTGCGTCCTTTCATGCTTTGGGAGAGAAACTGACAGCGCTGTCCTCAAAAAGCTGGAAGATAATCTGGAAATGAACTTGATTAGTCCACTTGATTTTGGGGTGAAAGAGGGGCTGCTTGACAAGCAAGACAATGTGTATTGCTTTGTTCATGATCGTGTCCAAGAGGCNTCTGTCTACAAATTTAGTCGGTAATGACCACGACGTCCCCCTTTTTACAGCTGTTGGCCAAATCAATCGTGGGGGACCATCAGCTGTGTCAAACGCCGAGGAAGGAGTGGTCGCTGCCAACCTCAATCTTATTGCAGGGCGTAAAGCAATGACCATGTCAGATTTCGCATCGGCATTCTGGTTCTTTGATAATGGAATATCATTTCTTCCCAAAAAACATTGGAAACTTTATTACGACCTGAGTTTGCAGCTCTTTGAGTCTGCAGCACAATGCGCACTTGTAATTGCGGATTTTGACAGCCTTCATTTACTTTCTGAACAAGTAATGAGAAATGCACGGTCATTTGAAGAGAAGCTAAACATTTTGTTTATTACTGTCAGCGCTCTCGCTTACGCATCGGGTCTGCCTCAATCAGTGGAAAAGAGTATATCTGTTTTATCGCAACTTGGTGAACACCTTCCTACTTCTTTCACAGAGTCAGATGTCATTAATGAAATTGAACAAACGAGGACAGTTCTGAGTGCCTTTGACGATGATGACTTGCTCCAATTCAAGTTGATGACCGATCCTTCGAAAATTGTTGCAATGAAATTTTTGACACGACTGCAGAGTTGGACAATGATGATCAGGCCCATGATGCAACCTTTACTAATCGTGAAAATGGTACAACTTTCACTCTCTCACGGTTTTACATCTATGTCACCCATCGGCTTTGCCTATTATGGAGGTCTGCTTGCCAAACTGGGGTTTATACGGGAGGGCTACCGTTATGTGAAAATTGCGAAGAAACTCTTAACTACATTGGGCTCAAAGGAAATTGCAGGAGAAGTCTTCATGGTTTCAACTCATGTTTCTTGTTTCGTCGAGCCAGGTCAAACTACAAATGACTTCTTCCTTGAAGGCTTCGACCTTGCAATGGCTGCTGGTGACACAACGAATGCAATCACAAGCAAGCTTTTCTATGTTTGTAACCTATTTTGGATGGGCTGTTGCAATTTAAAAGAGGCAAAGAAAAAATTCACCGAAGCTATCCACTTCATGGAGCAACACAATAATTTGACTTTTTTGACGTACATGACTCCGTTAGATAGTGTCATTTCAATGCTGGTGGGGGATGCAGACATCCCAGAAACATTTTACCCGAGTGATCTTTCTTTCACCCAAAGTAAAATGGAACTTGATCATCTCAAGAAAAATCCCCACAAGTCCAAAGTTTTTTACCTTCATAAAATGAATGTTACTTTCATTTTTCGTCGATTCAATGAAATGAAATGCTTTGCGGAGAACTATTTTGAATTGGAGGGAAATGCCTGGATTCTTTTGTTTCCGTACTCAATGTACACATTTATTTATGGGCTTGTGTCGTTCTGGATTTTTCGGGAGACACGTGACCCTGTTTGGGCAGAGAGAGGTTGTGAAGCTCTTTCAGCTATGAGCTTGTGGGCATCCAATTCTTCATGGAATTTCAGTAACAAAAAACTGATTCTTGAAGCTGAGAAAAGTTTCTGTGAAAGAAACTTTGAATCTGCAAGAGCTTTTTACGACCAAGCAATTTGTGCGTCAAAAGAGCACAGATTCATTCACGAAGAAGCATTGGCGTGTGAATTGGCTGGTTACTTTTTCCTAGATTTCGGAAGCACTGATACATCAGTTGAATACTTTACAAGAGCTCACGAAAGATACCATGAATGGGGAGCAATCAAGAAAGCAACACTTTTATACGCTCATGTTGAAAACATTGTTACCTCCTCTGTGAGAAACCCAACTGCCTCCCCTGAAAATCGATTGCCACTTTCATCATTTCAAGTCCAACAAGAGGATCCGATCAAGAATGAAACGCGCAAACGTGCAGCTATTTCTGAAGAAACTCTACGACAATTAAAATCCCTCTAATTAGGATTTTACCAGCAAAACAATAGCTTACCTGAGTATACTTAATATGCGATGAATATCACAATATTGCAAGATATATTTTCTTTTCTGTTTCCTTGAAAGTAAAACCACATCTCGTTCATTGAAAACATTTCTTGTTTAGATTGAACACCTTAAATGCTGATCTCTTTTTGCAATTTATCAGATGGTGACACTCCATTCCTTCCCAAGCGTTGCCAAGCAATTTTTATCTACTGGGCCTCAGACTGGGGACCGGGCTCAGACCAGAGCTCAGGCAGACTGGAGACTGGGCTCCTCCTTTTTTGGTTGCTTCTCTATTGGTTTGGGGACCCAAATCATACCCATAAAAAGTAACCATGGGTATCGAGTATTTCAATATTTTTGGGTATCAATTGTGTATTTGAAAGTTATTCTCACCCTCGTTTAAAAATGGCTTTTACTCAACACTTACCCACCTGATCACTAGAAAATTTGGGTGTGAAATGGGTGTTGAAATTTTAATATCATTACAGATTTTTACCCGTTTCAACACATATATGCACTGGACTGGTAGGATTCCAATTGCTGTTGCAATTTTTAGGCTTTTGGTGAGGATTGCCTACCCAAATTTTAGTATTTTTGTATTTCCAAAGTAGAAAATGAAAGAAAACAAAAGTTTTGTTACCTTCAAACTATTTGTTTTACAACAGGAAATGGCTGTGATCACTGCTGCAGAGATGAAAACTGATACCCAATACTCAGTACCAAGTACTCACTCAAGATTTTGAAATTGTTGGGTATACCCATTTAATACCCAAAAATCAACACGTGGATATATCAAGTACCTTATACTTACCCACCCAAACAAAAATGATTGGGAGAAGACCCCCACTCACAACTGTAGCGAGGGGAAATAATGGGAAAGGTTTAATGCAGTTCTGGTAATGTAACCCATGTACCACATCCTATTAGGATTTTTCATCATCTCTCTTGTTTTACCTATGCCACTGGTATGTTTGGGATACTTCAACGGTCACTCATTGCCCAAAACCATGATTCTTGTCCAATGTGCACAGTGCATGGTGGCTCAAGCATGCTTGGTTTTGATCCAACAACCATCATCTAGATGATGAGGCAAGCAAACAACATCTCATTGGGTGTCAGTGCTTACATCCTGTGCAATTGTAAATCCCACAGACAGTGTCATTTTGGCAAAAATTAGATATGAGCACCTGAATTACTAAGCTTTGGTCTACTAAGTTTTGTCAAGCTGCAATTCAATGGCATTACCACTGTTCACAATATTCACACAGTGGTTGACAGCACATGCCACCACCACTGAAACTTTACTACTAGCAGAATTAGTACACCTTGATAGGATCACCAAGCCAATGTTACAACCAATGCCTTCATTACCTTAGTAGCCTCTGAAGATTACCGATCCAACTCCTAATGAAGCAAAACCTATGATTGATAGTCTTACAATCAATCGTTAACAACTTAACCATCAAATTCTTAACCTAGTAAGGTATGGCAAACTGGTTGTATCAGCTGCATCAGGGAAAGTAGTGCCAACAGCAACAAGCAACAAACTTGCAACTCACAAACAATTTCAGAATTGTTTGAAGTGGGATTGTAGCAGCCATCATGGCAACCTTGAAAAAACAACCCAGTCAATGTCCACCACAGCAGACTCAATGCCATTGGTGCTAGATGTCACCAAAAGACCACCCAGCTCAGTTTGTAAATACCACAGAATGAGTCAATAAATCCCTAACCCCTGATAGAAATGTCAGATCCAACCACAATCAGATGAAATTCTCTGTTGGTATGAAAAGGATTAATTCAGGTTACTACAAATAGTGTTTTTAACCTTGCCATGGACTTTCCTGCTTAAGGTTGGTCCTCAAGTCAGTTACTTTACTTAAAAATATGGTATAATGTGTAGATTCTACTATGGAATTGGTACCCTTTCCTCTAATAGTACGGGCTACTTAGGGGTCTGTGGGGAATCTCTGGTGGACCATGATGTTCCACTTTCAGGGCTTCCTATGAAGTATCCTCCATGGCATTCACTTGGGTTGTTACTACAAGATTCGTCCTTAATTTTGAGTTTGGGTTCTTCACTTGATTTTTTCATTGCTGAAAATTTACGCCATTTTCGGAAATTTGGCATTGGCCCACCTTCCTTTTATTACTCCGGTCTAAGTAGGAACTCCATAGTCCCTACACAAACCACACCTCTCTCCATCTCAGATTTTATCTCATCCCCAAAGACGGCAAGCTTTCATTGTCGTCCACTTTTTCGGTCTTTCTTTAACTCCAGCATGCCTCGCAAAACCTCCTCTCTTCAGGCTGCAGCTGCTGCGAAAGCTAAAGCTGATAAAGAGCTTCCTATTGAACCAGGTTCGAAACGTGACGTCTTTGAGTTCGGCCATGATGATCCGCCACCGTCGTCGGCTGCCAAATCAACTAAACAAAAGAAGAAAAAGGGCGGTGATAGCGGCACCAAGCAAGGGAAGGAAACAGTGTCTGTGCCGAAGCAGAAAAAATCATCTTCTGATTTTAATGTCAACCTAGAGGATAAGCAGTCGAATGGTACCAGCAAAAAAGGTGGAAAAAAATCAACATCGACTTCTGCATCGGGGACTGCTCGCGTCTCCAATAACTTTCCCCAACAGAAACGTTCACGCAAAAAAGGAAAACATGATGGAGGATCAACTCCCAAATTCCAGACTAGCTCGAAATCGCCATTCTCTGAAACTCCTAAACGTGTGGGCGACTCCAACAAAAGGGTCCAAGTTCATTCTCCTGGATTTTCTCCCCCCCGTCATGGTGGTCAGAAAGATGGCAAGGGGGCGGGTTCCAAACAATCAAATCCTGATGATGAAGCGGGTGATAAGATTGCATCGCCTCCGCGCCGTTCTTCTCGGCTTAAGGATGATACCGCCAATGCCCTTTTTTCTGACGGTGGGAATTTGAAAGGGGAAGAGGAAGTTGAATCACTTGAGGGGGTGGACGAATATGGAAAGCTTAGCGACGACGAAGAGGAATCGATTGAACAGCATGAGAAGTTTATGGCTCGTATGGCGGAAAAATCATTTGCTATTCGTAAAAAGGAGGCTGAAGGAAAACTCCGTCGGCAGATTCAGCAAGCTGAAGGATTAAAAGCCAAACAGCAGGAGGCTGAGAGAAATATTCGCAACAACCTCAAAAACAACACCTACCATTTGTTGGGTGATGATGATGAAATGATAGAGTTTGTCCCCGATATTTCTAAGCAGGAGGTAAATAATCTCAACACAACGGACAATAAGGGTGATGATTCTAGTTGGGCGACTGTTTCCTCGACTTCCTCTCGTCAGTTTAAGTCTCAGACTAAAGGCAAAACTCCCTCCAAATCTAGCAGACGTCGTCATCGTCGTAAACGTAAGGAGAAACTATCTCCTTTACTCTCCAAAAGAGATGGGAAAGGTACCTTCTTAGATGACCCGTCTTCCGATTCATCGTCGTCTTCTTCTGGGTCCCATGATCTTGAGAGTGTTGGTTCAGATTCCAAGCCACCTTCTAAGGCAAATGGGTTAGATTCCAACCTTCCTGCCGATGACGTCGATATGTCCTCTTCTTCTGATGTAAAGGGCTCAGGTCCTCCAACGAAGGAAAGTAATCTGGAGTCCTCTTTGTCCTCTACGCGCAATGACACAAACCCTTTGCCGGTTGAAGCTGATATGGTGCTTGATAATGTTGGAGGAAGTAAGTCATTAGATGATTCTTTCAATACGGATGAGCCAGACAAAGATTGCCATATGGATCATACTGTGGATCCGCTATCAACCTCGGATTATGCCAAGAACTCGTCGTCATCTGGAGTTGATATTTCTAGGCATGCCTTTACTTCGACTCATGACGGGAAGCCGGACACTCAAACAGAAAGGCAATCTAACTCAAATTCGGAACAGTCGGCACTGAAAAACTCCGTGAACCAAACCGATAAGACAATTCGGTTTGACGAATCATTCTCGTCTCAGCACATGAATCATTCTTCGTCCGTGTCTTCTCCGCTCAATCCTCGGGCTCTTGCCTACACGCCCAAGTACTCACAATCTCAGTCGGCAGCAGTTACACCATCTTCTTCCTTGAAAAAGTCTTCCTTTGGTGACGTGAAAATTGATTCTTCTCCCAACTGTCAGCTCAATGAAACTACTGACAATGAAGTCTCTCGCCTTAAGATCTCTCGACCGGTCAGAGATGAGAAATCATTCTCAATGATTTCGCTGACAATTCGTCCTGCAGAAGATGATCGAGTTGATCCTACGGATAATGCTCTTGCTGGATTTCAAAAGTATTTTGAATGCATGAAAATGGTAGATGATTCAGTTGAGATTCAGCGTATCTGGACGGAGGATCAACACCTCCCTACAATTAAGTCGGCGGATCTAAAAGACTTTCCAAGTGACTATGTGTCTGTGACGAGTTTCGTTGAAGTACCTTTCCCTTGGCAGTTGAATAGGGTTTGGGGTCAAGACGAGAATGGGCAAGATAAAAAGCAAGGACCAGTCATCTTTAACTTTTACTTCAATTCTGTCAAATGTCCTACGTTTATTTTGGGAGTGGCGAATGTGCTTGGTAACAAGCATGGAGTTACAGCTCGTCCTAAGGAATATGAGACGGTTGGGACTGGCGTTTATTTCAATGTTTGTGCAGCATCGGTGGCTTTCTCTCCTGAGGGTCTTCAATCAATTCTCTACGCCGGTGCTTCTTTGGCTGAGAGTAAAATGCAAAAAGCAAGTGGTGATAAGACCTTCGTTGGATTAGACTTTCCACATTTCGTGGTCACCCTTCAAGGAGTTAAACAGGTTCGATTATCGGATGCCTCGAAAGCGGTAGTAGCACAGAGAACTCCAGAGGAAAAATACAGTAACCATATTGGTCGATGGTTTGCCATCCATGCCAGAGACATTCATGTGGAGCGTATGGCTGCGGTTTTTACGAACATGAATGAGACGGGTTGGATGAAGCGTAATGTGGGCTTGAAGGCTAACATAATCCAAACACCTACGGGCAGCACTTCGGAGCCTGACAAGGTTGAATATGCTCTATGTGAGCATATTCATCGTTCTGTTAACCATGTACTCACGGCAATCGAAGTAACACGAGTTGTCTCCATGAACAAAGTGGTGAGGGTCACTATGGCGGATGAGTCTGTTGATCCACCATACAAGAAGACTTCTCTAAATCGCATTTTGATGAGCCTGGAAGCGACCTTTGGGAAACGTCTGATCGATGGCATCTGTCCTAATCCATCCTCCTCTAAGACAAACTGCTACACCATTTCCTTTGAAAATTCGGTTCTTCATCTGTCTTTTGTTGAGAAATTTGCAGACAAATTGGCTCCTTGGATCTACCATTATTGTACTGAAATACTGGGATTCAGCAGCAAATGCCGAGATAATATTATGTTTTCTTTTGATGAGGAGGCAAGAAGGCTCGCTCCCTTTTCTACTTTTGATGCAGACTCTTTGACGGTTGAATATGAATACTCAACTATGAAGGAAACTTATATTCAACGTGCTATTGATGATGGCTTGCTTCGGAGGTTGGATGAACCTGAGCCTGCGGAACACCCTACTCCAACTCTGAGACATGGGAAAATGCAATTTGATACAACTGCTATGGAGGCGCTCGCGAAGAAAATGAATTATAAAGATGCGTTGACAGAAGTTAAATCAATTGCTGATGTGGATGGTAATGCTTCAACCTATACAGGAGTGGCAGGGTCAGAAGGTGGCGATACATTTCGCTCTCAGACTACGGCTGACTTTGCCTTGAAAGGGAAATCTCAGAAAATATCTGAGCTACGGGCAAAAGAATCTATGGAGGGTGGTAGCGATGTTGAATCTGTTGTTTCAGACATCAGCGAAAATTCGGTGATGGATCCCATGTCCAAGAAGGAGAAAGTCCTGGCTGAAGCAAAGAGGAGGGAAGATGAAGCTAATCAACGCATTGAGATGGAGAAGATGCGGAAGGAACTAGAAGAACTTCGTCAATTTAAATCTGCACAGACTGGTGCCTCTCCCTCTGGAGAGAATTATGAAGGCAGCTCTGCCTCTCATGCTGCAACTCCCTTGCAACATGAGAAATGAGTAGTTCAATCCATCCCTCGACTGTGGGCACGAGTCGAGGGTTTTCAAGGCGTTTGAGTGCCCGGGGGCTAGGGGGTGTTAGCTGCAGACTTCTTCGGTCGCAGCGTAGAGCTGGTCTTCACCGCTCTAATTCTACAATCTCAAGACTACATAAATTTCATAACTCTAACACCAAATTCATCGACAAATTAAATCCCTCTTTTGAACAACTTAGCAATGAGATACATCATGAATCTAAATCTTCCTATCGATCTACACGTCCACAGCAATCCAGAATTGACTCGGTACTTCAATTCCAGCTTCAAGAACAACAGGCAGTACAAGAATCCATTTCAGACAGTAAACTTGATTCCTTCGGCTCGATACCTTCCACGAAAGATGAAAACACCGTACGGATCATGTTTGAGAATAGAAATAGCTTGGGCATTCTCACAAGTAGATGGAAAATCAACAAGACTAATAGACTCATTCAAAAATTTAGGCCTGACGGGGTCTTTGCCAACGAAGATCAAGTGAACTGGGGCATGGTTGATTCTGATAAGAGACTTTCTGAGCTTCTTGCTCCTTCGATGTTGAAGCGTACGGTAGTGGGTTACAATCAGCACGAATCAATTGAAGTCAGGCAACAAGGTGGTACATCGGGAATGATGTTGGGTCGGATGTCTACCTTCGTTAAGGAGTCAGATACTGATAAGTCTCTTCTCGGCCGTTGGTCGTGGTTTAAAGTGGGTCAGGGCTCTTACACAACCGTTTTCGTGACGGCTTATCAACCTTGCAAGCCTTCCAAAAAGATTCGGGGAAAACGACGTCGAAAGAAGTCTACAGTTTATGATCAACATCTGAGATACTTCCAGAAACGAGGCGAGTTTCGATCTCCTAGGACTATGTGGAAACTGGATCTTCTTGAGCAGCTTGGAGAATGGAGACATCAAGGATTTGAAGTAGTGCTTTTGGGGGACTTCAACGAACATGTATATGATGGGACCTTTGCCAAGCGTCTTCGGCTTTTGGACATACAAATGGAAGAGATTACACCGCAGGTTTTGAACCATCGTGCTCCCGCCTCACACATTCGTGGCAAGCGTCCTATTGTTGGGGTTTTCAAGACACCTGGGGTCGTTGTAAAACATTTGTTGATATGTGCTCATGGTTATGGAGTTGGTGACCATAGACTATATCTGATTGACTTCTGTGGTTACTCTGTTCTCGGTACACCTTTCCCCAACGTTCTCCCACACTTAGCCAGGAAGCTACACTGCAGATCCATGAGGATTGTTGAGAAATACAATAAAGTATTGAAACAACTGACTGTGAGACACAGAATGTATGAGAAGGCTTTCAAGTTGGAAGATCAAGCTGACCTGGTGGAGGCAGGAGAGTTGTCAGCTGCGGAGTTTCAACTTCACATTAATGCTTGGGACAATCAATTATGCAACTACATGCGAGCCTCCGAAAATAAGATAGATCAATGGTATTGTAACGACATCGAGTTCACTCCAGAAGTTGGAGAATGGATCAAACGGAGGAGACTGTACAAGCAAATGGAAAAATTCCACAACTATGAAATCAAGGACTGTCGGAACTTTCTACGAGCCTGCTCAAGACATAAAATCTCAGACCCTAGGACTATTACTCCTGAAGAACGGAAACAAAGACTTGCTGAATGTACTCTTGCATTGGATAAACTTCGAGCGGAGGCGCCGAAAAAGAGGGTCCAACATCTCCAACATAGGCTCGACGTTGCTAGGAAGTCTAAAAACTCCAAAGTGGAAAAGGCTATCATTGCCATCCTTAAACGGGAGCACCAACGTAAACAATGGAGAGTAATAAATCGATCAACCAATCCATGGAAAGGTGGTTCTGTTGGATCCATTGCAATGAAGACAAGATCCGGCGATTTGCATATTTTCCCTACTCGAGAACAGATGGAAGATCACGCGATGGACAAGCTTGAGAAAAGGTATCGTGAAGCCTACAGCGCGCCTTTCTTTCATCAATCCATCTTCAATGACCTGGGTTACTGTGGTGATACGACGACTACGATCCAAATTCTTCGGGGTGAATACGAATTTCCACCGGATACAGATCCGGAGTTTGTTGCACTATGTCATGAAGCTTCAAGAATCTACAAACATATGTCTGCTCGGGAGACTGCGACATTGGTCTCATCTGCTGACTTTCAGGAATGGTGGCAAACAATGGATGAGAGGATTAAATCAAGTCATTCGGGTTTCCATTGTGGTCATTACAAGGCAGCTTCCTACGACGACCATATCACTGCTCTTCATTCTTTTAAACTTTCAATCTGTGCTAGAACAGGCGTTCCCTTGGAAAGATGGGGTAACTGCGTGACGGTGCTTTTAGAAAAACTTTTTGGAGCTGTCCTCATGGAGGACATGCGGGGTATCCAGCTCTTTGAAGCGGACGGTAATTACTGGACGAAACTTGTTTTTGCTCAGCGGATGATGTCCAACGCAATTGAGGAGGGAATCATTCCAGACGAACAATTTGCGGTGAGAGGAAAAAGATCAGAGGATGGAAACGTTTCCAGGACTTTGTTTTCTGATGTGGTGCGGATTACACACATGAATGCCAACATTTCCGGTGACGACCTTGGGCAATGTTACGACAGGGTTCACCACACAGCCCAGAGCATTGCCTGCCAGGCTTTTGGTGTCCCACAAGTTGCGGTCTGCATGTGGCTCACTGTAATGCAGACCATGACCTTTTGGTTGAGCACTGCCTATGGTGTGTCTGAGAGATCTTATGGGGGCACGTTAGCCAACCCAATAATGGGCAATGGCCAAGGTAGCGGCTTTGCTCCTCCAGGATTCAACGCCCTTAGTGCGTTAATCATCAATGCGTACAAGTCTAAGGGTCATGGTGTCAATCTTCTCTCCGCATGGTCTGGTTTTGTTACTTTTCTTGCCATCATTATGTATGTGGACGATTCGGATCTTTTGCACTTGTGCGAAGATGAAGAGATGCCGATCTTGGAGTTTGCTCGAGAGGTTCAAACTTCAATAAATGATTGGGGGCGCCTGGTTCAGGCAACAGGTGGAATCCTGAAACCCAAGAAATGCCATAGCTGGCTCATGGCCTGGAAATTTCGGAATGGAAAGGCAATCCTCCTTACTCCTGAGGAAATGCCAGAGATCTCCTTCACCGTCCCTCAACCCGATGGGACGGCGGTTCTCATAAAGCACAGATCGGTGTATGATTCGGCACGGTCCCTTGGAGTTTACTACTGCCCAGCAGGAGTTTATTCTACTCACGTCTCTGAGCGAATTGTTAAAAGAAGTCTTGAATGGAAGGACAGACTTCTTCAGCGTCCTCTACGTCGCACAGATGCATGGGTGAGCTTTCGGCGTCAACTATTTCCTGCCACTAGATACGGGCTTGGTGTTGTTTCGATGAAACCAAAAAATCTAGAAAAAGAATACCAAGCTGTTTACTTTCAGCTTCTTCCTATTCTTGGCATCAATCGCAACATAACCAAAGAGTTTCGAACCCTTCCTCAAAAATATCAAGGCGTGGGTCTGCCCAACTACAACATTGAGTGTGCAATTCAGAAGATTGATCTTCTTCTTAGACATTGGGCAATGGCAAATTCAATGGGAAGGTTATTTCGCTGCGCCTATGAGTACGTGCAGATGGAAATAGGCGTTGATGGCCATCTACTCTCTCTTCCGTTCTCAAAATTCGGCTTTCTTGCAACGAATACCTGGTTCTCTAATCTGTGGGAATTAGTTTCTCAATACTCTATCACCATTTCCTTTGAGGACGACCTCTTGATTCCTCAAACTCGATGTGGTGATAGGGCCATTATGAGTTGCCTTTTTGATTTGGGCATTTTTTCTGAGAAACAGCTCACGTCAATCAATAGAGTCAGGAAGTTTAAGCGAGTTCATTCTCTTGCAGACATAGTGATGTGTGACGGCAAAACGCTTCGTCCTGACATTATCACTAGAGATCGTCTACTGAGTGTGAGGCGGTTCTCTCGTGAAGTCCCCACTGCAGCAGACTTTGCGACTTGGACTATGGCGGTTAATTCTCTGTTTGGTAGTGACCATGTTCTGGATAGGTCACTGGGGCACTATTTACGCCAACCCCATCTTCAAGACCTATGGTTCTCGAGTCTTGATAATCAGTTGATCTATTTTCAACGTACTCCTGGAGAATATGATTGCTTCCGTCGCGACGAAGCCCAGACCTGTGTTAGACGACCCTTGTTCTCGTTCAGTGAGACTGTCCATGGTACTTGTCCCAAAGATCTATTTGCCAGTGTTCTTGAGCAACAGTCAGGCCAAGTTTCCCTCCATTCTACAGTTGATGCTCCCATTGATCAACCATTTTTCTTTCGATCCTTCTGGGAGGCTATTAATGCATACGAGTGTCCGTCTTTATTTTCTACTCTTCGTGTTGATGGAGATGGGTCTTGGATTTCGAATTCTATCTTGAACGGTACACTACGGTGTGGGAGTGACGGTTCTTATATGGAGCTCGTTGACCCCCATATCTGTAGTGCTGCCTATAGACTGACGTGCTCGGAACATGGCTTTGTCGCTAAAGGATCGGTGGTGGAAAAAACCCGATCGGCTGATAATTATCGTGGAGAACTATTAGGAGAGCTGATGATTGCCCTCGTCATTCGTGCTGCAGTTGCAAGTTCTCCTCCTTCAGTCTTTTCACCGGTGAGAAGCAGCTGTGACAACAAAGCAGCCGTAGCTCAGGGCAATTCTCCCCGTCGATCACTTCCTCCACGTCAGACTCAAGCCGATGTCCTTCGTTCTTTAAAAAATACTGTCTCTTCCATCCCTACGTCTTTGTCTTTCTTTCATGTCCATGGCCACCTCGACGAGATCCTTCGATGGGACCAACTGGATGCGGATCAACAATTAAATTGTCTGTGTGATTCGGAAGCGAAGAATGCCTTGCTTCAGGGTCTTATTGATGGAGAGTTTATTGATAGTACTTTTCCGCTCGAACAGGTTCGAATTTCTGTGGATGGAGTGAAAAGTACTACATCTCCTCGAAACGCTACCTACGATGTGTGGGGTGGGAAGGTTGCCAAGAAAGTATTTCACGATAAGAAACTGGTTCACAAGAACAATTTTGATCTCGTAGATTGGGATGGGCTGCAAGGTCTGACACGGATACGAGGTCAAGCCTTCAGCTCGTGGCTCTGCAAACATGTCACGCGTTGCTGTGGGACCAACCGCCAGTTGTCTCGCTTTGTCCCAAATGTTGTTAACTCGTGTCCGAGTTGTCAATTACCAAATGAGTCTACTGCTCATATTATTCGCTGCAAACATCCTCTTCGTGTTCAGCAGTTTCTTCAGTCGATTAGTGATCTAAAGAAGTGGCTCATTGCAACGAAGACATGTCCAGCGCTGACAAGTGCGGTAATCAAATACCTGAAAGGCCGTGGCAATATCACATTTGTTTCTGCTCTGCCAAACTTTTCAAGTCTCTTGGCTCTAGCTAAATCTCAAGACAAATTGGGGTTTGACTGCTTCTTGGAGGGTAGAATCTCGGTTCTTTTCTTGGAGCACCGCCGGCGATACTTGCGTGACAATAGTCTGCGGGGTAGCGCCAGGAAATGGACCAACCATCTTATTTCTCGGCTTGTCGGGATCACGCACACTCAGTGGTTGTTTCGGAATCAGATGGTACACTTCAAGTTTGAAGGCCGCACTCGGCAGGAACATGAGGCTATCGCGGAGAAGATCCATTTGCTCATAGATACGGATCCGATGGAGTTGTTGGAAGATCACCGACACTTACTGGAGATTGACTTTGAACAATTGGGGAAAGGCTCTACGGCAGACAGAGAGTACTGGATCGCCGAAGTTGAGTCTGCAAAGGGTGCTGCGCAACATGGACGAGCCTTGCTTGCACGCGAAAGAATTAATAACAGGAGGCAGCGCAGACGAATTAGATACATCAATAGCCCTATCTCTTCTGGGCTATCTAGTAGGCCTGGTAGCGTAAGGTCCCGTGCTCCTCGTCTTCCTGTTCCCTTGCCTGTCACTGTGCAGTCTGTCCCTCTGTCAAGGGTCTCTGACTGCATTAAATAACGTTGGTGGGAGTTAGTCCCTGTTCAGGACTAATTCCCTACTTACTGTCAGTAGAAGAGCGTATTGCTGTATGGCCCCTGGCTGTTGCTGTGCAATTTTTTGTGCAAAAGAAAGACCAATGTGTATGTCTGCTTTAGTTTTTAACTAGGTAATTTTATAAGATGAATTATGAATAATTATAGAAAACTTCCTGAAATGAGATATTTATGGATCAACACACCTTGACATTGTAGAAAATGTGTAAAAATTAGGGTTTTGAAGCTTAAAATGATGCTAACGCACATTTAAGTGTGTAAAAAGAACAAATGATGTGAACTGTCACCAGTGACGATCAAAAATGCTTAAAATATCAGAATAATAATAATGTTGCAATATTCCTCTCAAAACAGCACAAAATAGGCAGAAAATAGTGTTTTGAAGCAAAACTTGGTCCCTGTGTGTACTAAACAGTGTCAAATGAGTGCCACAAACTGACAACTGTCCCCAATTGTAGTCAAACATGCTAAAAATACCAACCCAATGCTAATAATGGTTTTAAACACCTTTACACAATTCAATATATTAAAAAAAAATGTTTTTTTGATCTGAAATTTGTCCCAAAATAAACGGGAATGTGTAAAATGAAAGTTTTGGAGCCTTAATTGTCACCAGTAATGTTCCAAAAGGCTACAAGCACCAGAAAAGAGCTCAAAATAGTTTTTAACTCTTTTGAACCACACAATATGGTAGAAAATAGTGTTTTTGAGCTTAAACTGGCCCAAATGTGCATATAAATGTGCAAAACAAGTGTGTCAAAGATTGGACTGCTTTCAGTCATGCTGAAATGATAGAAAACTTACTGAAATGATGTATTAATTGATCAACACACCTTGGCACAGTAGAAAATGAGTAAAAAATAAGGTTTTGAAGCTAAAAATGGTCCTAATGCACATTGAAATGTGTCAATTGTTGGTCATGGAGAAGTCTGGCAGAGCTGAAGGCCGACATTATCAAATTCATGCCTGGTGCACAAGGATTTGCAGGATTTGTAGATGCCTGCTCTTTGTTTGCCCATGACTTTGGTGAGGAGCTCTCTGACGAAGCTCAAGTCAACCTTTTGAAGAGCATTTGAGCAGCAGGCATTAGCAGCACAGCAGAAAGTTCTTACATTGCAAGCTTCAGCAGGTGCTATCCCACAGTGTACGTGGGTTTGGAAAAGGTGGAACTCACCAAGCCCATATCCTCCCTAGCCACAGCAGATGTATGGAGGGGAAGTGGTGGCCTTGATGGCAGAAAAGACCAGATTTATGTGGGTCTATCATCTGCTTGCGAGTGTCTTAGCACTTATAATGAAGACGATGTGCCTCCAGGAAAGTTCGTGGAGATGGGGGAGTTGATGGTCTCTCGGGCCTTGAGTTTTCACTCTGCTTTCATTGCCCATTGTGATGATGAGTTCAATAAGCTCACCCAATTGAAGATCCCTGATAAAGCATGTCTCATCCTTATCTCTGAGCAGTTTAAGTTGATCTTGGAGGCCCTGTTTGACATCAGAAAGATAGCCATGAACTTCTTGGCTAAGATGCCTATGGTGGACCTTATGGTGAGGTACCAAATCCTTGTCCATGTTGGACTCACCATTTAATTTGGTGTGTAATAGTTTGAAGAAATGACAACGACCTGCGCAGTTATGGGATGAGACACAGGGGGGATTGTCTGTGCAATCAGTCTCTGGGCCTTTGGGCACAGTACAGCTGCCATACCCAGCACTCGTCTTGGCACAGGGCTGGTCGTCTTGGCTGCTTGTTTGTTTGGAGTTGGGCTTGCCCCTTTTGGGCGCTTATTTACCTATAAGGTTTCACAAGTACTTTAAGCCCCCATTAGACTCCTCTTTCACTTCCTGGCAGTCTCTCCCAACATTTGAGTCTATTAGTCATTCTACCCTTGCGTCTACTTGATTTCTGGGTCTATTAGCTTCCTTCGCAATGTCCAGTCTTGGCTTTGGGATCCCATGTGCGCTATAGTAGAGGTTACCTTCCCATTGCGTCAGCTTTCCCATTGCTCTCTCTCTTGACTGCTGCAACAGGCTTGGACTGCCCTCAAGGACAAGGGGTATCGACCCCTCATCTGTCATCATGTTGCCTTTGGTAGGGCTACCAATGGCAGATACCTTACGGGCCTCGGGGAACATTTGCGGACTATGCATCAGTTGATGTTACCAGAGGCTTCTTTAGACCGCGCTCTTAAGCATTATTTGTCTCCAACAGTACCAGTCTTGAGCCTCCCACGCCACCCTTTGCCGGAACTACATCCAGCTCCTGGGCGGCCAGTGTGGTCAGAGGATGGTTTTCTCCACCCTGACGGGCTCTTCAGTGTGCACCACCCTGATGCCTCTGTTTTGGCTCCCTCAGTCTTTCATCCAAGGAAACAACTCCCACGGTCTTTGGCACCTTCTGAGTGCTGTCAACTGTATGATTTGCCTTTGGCTTTTCATAGTTTCTTCCCAGCTAACGCCCCCCACCGGGGTCCTTGGCCTTTTGAGAACTCTATCACCTGTAATGTGGCCACGAATGTGTTTAGGCAGTTGTGGGATGATCAAGGGGGGGTTCTTTTTTGACATTGTCTGGTGTTGGGGCTTCGCAGAATGAGCTGATCCTTGAGAACACGCTCACCACAATGCCGGCTCAAGAGGAGGTTGCTGATGAGGAGACCGCCTCAGGCTGTTCTTCACTTCCAGCACTTATACCATGCTCTTCTCCTGGGTCATGTGCCTCCAGTGCCGTTAACACTCTTGTATCCAATGACGACTCCCTTCCATTGCTTCTCAGTTGGGGATCCTGGAGCTTGGGGTCAGATTGGTCTTCTTTGGCAATGGATTCAACTCACGGATCTGTTTCTACCCATGTTGAGGATTGGGAGATAGACCCTCTTCATGATTCTGATGCTTCGGAGGCCTCTTGGTCTATCTTGGGGTCACATTCCTGCTCTTCCTTTTCCAATGAAACACTCCTATGTTCCAACACCCCGGATCCCTTGCCACCCCCAGTTCAGCCTTTTGAAGTCAAGCAGCGTGTTTGAACTTTGGCATTGCATGATGGAGCCTCTGGCCATGTCATTGGTGCTGAATACCCTCAATATGAGATTGCCTTAGATAATGGATCCTGTACCTTGGTTGTTGGTTCTGACCTGTGCCCTTGCTCAAACACTGATCCCTTGCATTCTAGTATTGAAGCTGAGGGAAATTGAAGCCATGAGCAGAATCAATGATATTCTGGCTTATGTACATGGCTTTAAGATGTTCCTGTCCCAACACCTTGACATTACTGTGCATCTAAAAATCTAAGTAGTACTACAGTACTTAGGTAAATTTGTTAGTAGTATGTTTTACTAGCAGTGCATACTGAATTGTACTCTTGATTTGCTATGACATTCTTGATTTTTTCTATCATTCTGGGCGTAAAACCAACCTTCCCAATTGATTGATATGGTTCAAAAACCACCAAATCCATCAATTCATGGTCAAATATCATTGGAATTGATGAGTAAATTGATGCTGTTTTCACTGATTTTGACCATTTTTCTTCTTAATAAAATTGAATCAAAAGCTAAAATTACATAATACAAGGGGAGTGTCAACATAATCTTCCGCTTCCGCATGGCCAATGAAATTGATGGGGGCGCACGCACGGGCGGGCTTTGGTCTTGAAGACTTGATTGATGGCGGGCGCCAAAATGACAGGATAGAACATGAAAATCTATCATCAATCATGTCATCGGTCATCGGTCATTGCTCTTGTAAGTATATTAAGATAATACTATTTACTACTGTAGTACTTTTCCAATTTTTTTAAGTAGTATTGTACATAGTTTTATTCACAATTCACAATGAAGAAGTATTAATTACAATAGTACCATACATACGAATTTTTGTATGCTGTATCAGTATTATAATATGAAGCCCACAGAGTTTTTAAAGAAGCCCATTCTACCATAATGAGCCACATTCTGCCATAATATGGTCTGGAAGCCACAATCCGATCCTGTCCTGGATTGTGTATTCTGGACGCGATTATGGATTCTGGACTCGATTGTGGATTCTGGACCTCATTATGGCACCTCTACGTGAGAATTGGTATTAATTCTACGGCCACAATCAGATTATGGATTCTGGACGTGATTGTGTATTCTGGACGCGATTGTGTATTCTGGACTCGATTCTGGCAAAATTGGCGATTTTGCCATAATCGAGTCCAGAATACACAATCTAAAAAAATGGATTATGGCTGATTACTTATTGCAAAAAAGAAGTATTGAAAATTCAAAAAAAAATCCAAACCCTAAACATAAATTATATTTTAAATCACAATTATCATCAACATAGCCATTTTATTTCAATGAAAAAAATGAAAAATATAATTCATAACATTTTGGTTATAATCATCACTGTTAAACTAGTATTGAAAAAATACCTATGTTTTCAGGCATGAAAACCTCTATAAAGTCCTTGTTTCTAAATGAAATGATGACACAAATAAACAATGACAAGGCTAAGAACAACATGTGAATCATCATCAATATCTATAACATCATTTAATGCTCACAGAATATTGGGTATGAAATTTTCATGTAATATTATAGGAACCTTTATGTAAAAAATACATAAAAAATTGGAACTACATTGACCTGTCTTACCTATGTGATTTTTACAGTTAGTTAATGAAATGATGGTCAACAAGAATTAAACCAAAACTTAAAGCATGTTATAAAGCAGAGTCATCAATGTCAATGCCATTTCATTTCAATGGCACTAGTGGTGATTTAGGAAAAGGCAAAGCCTTTTATTATCACTTTCTTATGGGTGTCTTTTGTTAGATGTTTGAGTTGGGAAGAGCAGATATCTACGTTGAGGTGTCCATGATGTTGTCCAACCTTTCTTTGACTTGGAGTGGATATCTTGAGGAGATATATCACATCTTTGTGTATCTCAAGAAGCACCACAATGCTGAGATTGTCTTTGACTCCACAATCCCTGATATCAAAAAGCTTGTTTTTGATAAGTCAATAGTATCTATGGCAAGGTTAAGGAGGAGATATCTTCTGATATGCCAAAGCACAGGGGTCAAGGCATCATGATTAGGGAGTATGTTGATAGCAACCATGCTGGCAATGAGATTACTTGTTGTTCCTGAACAGGATTTGTTGTATTTTTGAATAAGTTGAATGTTTACTGGTTTTCCAAGAAGCAACCAACTTGTGAAACTAGTACCTTTGAAACAAATTTATGGTAATGAAGGCTGTCAAATACATGAGATTCATTTGGCATAAACTTCATATTAAGGACATACCAGTTTATGGCCCTTCCTTTGTGTATGGGGAAAACTGATCAGTGTTGGAAAACACCACAAACCTGGCTTCAACTTTGCAGAAGAAGTTGTACCCTAACCCTAACCCTAACCCTAACCCTAACCCTAACCCTAACCCTACTTATGGTACAACATAATAAGTCAATTACATTATTACTCCCTCTGTTCCTACATCGTATTATTAAAAAAATCAAAAAAAAATAATAAAATAAAGAAGAAATAATAAAAAAGTTTTGCCAAAGGCGCTAGCTGCAGCGAAGCGGAGGCTAGTTGTCTTGATCTGGAATTTTTACCCTGGTAGTAAGAAAGGACACTTGTGCCTGTATATCTTTCCTGGTACTCATTGACAGAAACAAAAGTTGATAAGTAGTATGATGGAATTGGTCACTTTTTTTCTGGTGACAACTCCATGGCCTCAGAATCAGGCCTGACCTTAAATTTTTTTTCTGATGCCGGAATAGCTGCACTCTTCAGGAAAATTAGTAAGTATTTCCTTCACGTATGGTACCATACCAATTCTGACTTCCCCCGTATGAGAAAAAATCCAAATCCATTCCCAAGTATGTATGATGCAGACCTTGCCTGATAGTCACACCTTCATTGTATGTCTTCTTCAACCAATTTGCAAATCTTGTTACCTTGTCCTTGTCCTTGTGTGGGCACTTCAAATTGTCAACATGCCACAAAATTGTGATTTGCTTCCCATTTATTATCTTGTTCACAGTGCATGGATCATATGGGTTCAACTTGAATCCCAGTGACATCACATCACTCAGCAATCTTTTGTAAAACAGAAGCATGGCCTTAAGCATTCGATATAAGGCCCTTTTTAAATGGACATATAAGATCTTCTTTCCATTTTCCACGATTATAAAGGTCTTGTACATTTTCAGATCAATCATAACCATTAGTTCAGGAAGCTTCCCTTCAAGTTTCATCACTATGTGGTCTTCATTTTCTGCGTAAAGGAATGCTCCCGGTATGTCCATTGTTGCCACCTCACGCCCTTCATAGGCCTCATACACAAAAGGCATTAATACTGCATCCACCATGGCAGTAGGTGAGTAAGCCTCCTCTTTCTTAAAAATTTGCCTCCGATGCCTACCATCAGCACAATGTCTCACCTTCACTGTATTGTCCCACTTTCTTTTCAAAAATGTCAATGACAGTAGAGCTTGATCCCAATCCTTCTTTGATAACTTCTTGGGGTCAAGAGGCTCAAATTCATCATAGGTGTTCATCTGGGACATTTCCTTCAACACAGCCTTCTCACCTTCCTTCCCAAATACTTTAAGCCCTGTCTTCAATCCATACTGTATTATGATGTAAAAAATCAGATCAGATTTGGAATCAGGGTTCTCAACCACGAATTGCCCCAACAACATATGGTCAATCCCATCTTGGTCATTGGCAGTAGCCACATTCACAAAGCTGTCAAATCCATATCTTGTGGGTTGAGTCCTGACTTTTGATGGTCTACCCTCACTGTCTTGATCTTCACCAGTATATGTGGCATGGCTTCTTCTATTTCAGGTACTCCTGCAAAATTTTGGTCTTCTTGCTCTTGATCATCATCAGCTCTTCAAACTCAATTTTCACTTTTACTTTGTCTTCTGGGTGCATATTTTCAGAATTTCTTATCAGTGGCTGGTCTGCTTGTCCCACCAAAATGGCGTTGGCAGCAGCATGCCTGGAGCAAGTAGCTGATACATCCCCAGGTGAGTCATCCTTGTTAGATTGCCCCACACGCGTAAGCAATCCCAGTCAAGGCCCCCTAATACAGTGGAGCTTACG
>JALLOT010000163.1:0-24633 GCA_036939595.1 Thalassiosira livingstoniorum | reverse complement strand
AAACGTCATTTCCAAAGCCACTGAATCTTGGCGGCAATGACATAGTGAGCGCGGGCCTCTCGAAACCACCAAGATTTGAATTCCACAGAGCCATTGTCACAATCAGGAACGGCAGTCAGCGACAGGAGCAAGTATTCCAACTGCGACCATCGAAAACAGAGAATGCGAACTTTTCGTGGCTGATACTGGGATTCAATTTCCATCGAGGTTTTGCAATACTGGCAACGTCAGGCGGGAACGATAACACTGAACATCTTGTCAGCTCAATGCTGAAACGGTAGTTATTTGAAGATACGACGATTCAACATCGCATTGTCTCCGTTGAAAGAGCCAAGAGATTTTTCCGTGAAGTTAGAACAGCCTTCGTGGTTCTCTTAACGTTTAACGACGCATCCTATTACGTGTGAGGTGGCGACAATACCATACGGGATCCCAACAACGATACAACATAAATCAGCAGAAGGGACAATCTAACGATGCAACAAGAAGTGTTAATGGGTCAGCAGCGCCTTCAAAGGCAGCCGCAACAAAATATGAATCAACAATCACAGCAGCAGCAGAGGCAGCAACAGCAATATTCCAGTCCTCGGCCACAAGACCAGCATCATCATCAGCAGCAGCACCAGCAGCAGCTTCAGCAGCAATACTCAAGCCCCCAACAAATGCAACATCCACAGCAGCAGCAACAACAGCACCAACAGCAGCAGGAGCCCCCACAAAGCCAGCAATCCCACCCAAAAAACCAAGTCCAACAACAGAAAAAAGCATCCGCATTCCTCGCCGCATTTCTTCAAGATGCAGGCAGTAGTGCACCCAATACACCTGCTGCAAGTGGTGCCAGTATGGCAGGGAGTATGGCTGGCAGCATGGGTGGCAGCATGGCAGGCAGCAGCACCGGTGGAATGAGTGTCAAAAAATCATCTTCTAGTTTCCATTACGGTGCGAATTCCAGCAACAATTCCATGAAAGGATCGACTAGTTTTCATGGGGGGAAAACTGCTTCTAGTTTCTACGGAGGAAAATCTACTTCTAGCTTTCATGGAGGAAAATCTGCAACCAGTTTTCATGGAGGAAAATCTGCAACCAGTTTTCATGGGGGCAAATCAACCGCCAGTTTCCACGGGGGTAAGCCATTTCCCAATTTTCAGGGTTCACGAAAATCCTCTTCCAGCTTTCACGTCGCCAGTTCTTCTCTTTCCAGTAGTACACCCAGCAGTACCAAAAAACCATGGAGAGATTTTAATAGCAGTCTGGGCAACAGTATGAATAGCATTCACACGATTCAAAGCACCAATAGTGCAGATAGCCAAGATTCTACAACTAGGCGACAGCGACAACAGCAACATCTGAGCAGTAGCCTACAAAGTGTTGGAAGTAACGAAAGTCAGAGAAACAGACGTGGCGGCAGAGAAGGATACAATGACCACGAGAGCAGCTTTCGCAGCACGGGGAGTAATTCTGGTGGCAGCCAAGCGGGTGCGAAACACGAAAGCAGCTTTCGTAGTACGGGGAGCCATACGAGCAACGAAAGCAGTCATAGGAGTCAAAGGAGTCAAAGGGGAAGTCTTCGTGGCAGCAGGGGTGCACCTCCCCCCCCTCCGTTTGTGGGGAACTTATCCACAAAACGAAGCAGTTACGAGGATAAGGCAACAAATTCTTTGAAGCGAAGTAGTTTTGAAGAGACTAAGTCAAAAAGGAGTAGCATCGATAATTCTCATATTGGAGCTACAGCTGAAAATTCTGGGATGCCTTCTTCTGAAATAATGCCTGCTGCAATGTCTGCAGGGGTGTCGTCTGGGAACTATTCTTCGCAACCTCTTGTAAAGAGAAACAGCATGGAGGGAAATGATAGCTCTAGGACTTTTTCTGTTCCCACAAAGCCAGACACTTATTTTGTCCCAACGAAGTCAGAGACATATTCTATCCCTACGAAGTCAGAGACTTATTCTATCCCGATGAAGCCAGGCATGTATTCTGTCCCCATCGGATCGGAGACTTTTTCTGTCCCCACCAAAGATGGCAGCAGCAACAGCAGTGGAAGAAGCAACAGCAGAATTCGACGGAACAACAGCGGGGCAAGCATTTCTGAAAAAAGCAACACGTCTCAATCACCACCTCCCACTTCTAGACGAGGCTCTAATTCACGATCAAATAGTGAATTTTTTTCATCCAATAGGAGAGAAAAATACAAATCAAGTGATGATTTTAGACATTCCACGGGGAATGTCTTTGATGACATGCTAGATGATGAAGACGGCAAAGATAATGATAACAATGACGATATTCATGGAATGGAAGCCAAAATAGCACAAAAGAAATTAGAACCCAAAGTCAAAGACTACATCCGCCGAAGTTCCATGGACAGTTTGAGTTGCATGTTTGATTTAATGGCGAATGAGAAGATGGCTGAGTTGAGGCAAAAACGAAAAAGCAGTGGGTTTCGCCCTTCAGGGGGAACTGCTCCTGGCAGTCGACGGAGCAGTGGATTTCCAGAGGGGGATGGGAAAAGCAATGGGATGAAGGATCCTAGTACCTTTTTGGGGGAGACTGTGGCAGATATTTTGAAGAGGAAGAGTGACCTCTGCAGATCAGATGATGATGAAGAATCTCCATCTAATGTCCATAACGGGAGCAAAGCTGGAGCCCCTGCTGCCACAGCTGCTGTAGGTGGCCCTCCTGACAGTATGGGTGCAGCAACTGCAGCTGGAAATGTGACCAGTAAATCTACCACAGTTTTCACCAATTTTTCAACTTCGAAAGAAAAACCAAGCAAACTCCAAAAGCCAAAGCAATTCAAGGCGCAAAAACAGTACAAAGCCCTGAAAGATGACTTTCGCCATTCCACTGGGAATTTATTTGATGGCATGATTGATGACGATGATGATAACGGAAATAAAAATTACGATTCTGATGGAAATTACAGTGATTATATCAGCAGCGAAGAAAGCGAGGGGGTGGTCTATGGGGAAGATGGAATTGAAGAGAGTGCCAGCGTGGGGGGGAAGAACGGGGATGATAAAAGTCTGGTGAGCAATATCGATGATTGGATGACGTTGTTGGATAGGGTAGGGTTTAGCAAAGATGCTGCTAAGGTAGATCTTAATTCTGGCGAAGGGGATGGTAACAGTAAGGTTGCAAGTACTGCTGTTAATGCTGCTAATGGTAGCAGGCGAGATAGCCGAGAAATTGCCCAGGACCTTCAGCCGCCACAGCAGCAGTCCCACCAGCAGACACAACGCTATCAAAGTGTGCCTCAGCACCTGCACTCTGCCACCCAGATGGTCCCCACCAAACTAGGCGATGATTACGATGCTTCTCCAAATCCTTCTCAGATGGCGCCACCACAGTCTATTCCAAAGAAATCAATATTGAAAATGCCAAGGTCGACATCTTTGGATGCCACTGCTTCCTTTTTTGCAGAGACAAATGGTGCCGATGATGGAAGCGGCGAAAATGCAGATAGTGGCAGCAGGAGAGATAGCCGAGACGTTGCTCAGGAATCTCAACCTCCACAGCAGCAACAGCCGAATAATCAGCCGCAATCTTATCGTCAACACTATCCGCAGCGTTCACAACATTATGCCCAACACGGCGCCACACAGATGGTGCCCACCAAACTGGGTGATGACTATGATAGTTCTGACAATCCTTCTCGAGTGGGAACACAACCATCTGTACCCAAAAAATCGACTTCAAAAATGAGAAGGACCAGGTCTTTGGATGCCACGGCTTCTTTTCTAGAAGAGACGAATGTCGATGATAATGCCAATGCCGAAGCATGGGGGGAGGAAAAGGTGCAGGCTCAAACTGCTAAGGGATCAATGGAAGCGCAAGGGACTGGGGTGGAACGTTCCAATGTTGCTGGCAAGACGCCCAAATATAGCAGACACAGATCGTTGGATGCCGCTGCCACTTTCTTGGAGGATGTCCGTAAAATTCGCGAAGGAGGAGAATTGTCAGAGTCGATTCAGCGTAGTAAGAACTCAAGTAGAAATAGGGGCGGGAATGGAGATCTGACAGATGTCTCTACTGCCAACGTCCAAAATCAACCAAATGCAACAAGTTTTACCAATGAAGGTAACGTGACTTATTCAGTACCGACTAAGGCTGCTGCCCCTCCTTCGGCTGGGGGCATGAAAAAGATCAGAAGGGGGCATTCTGTCGACGGTGTGACTCAATTAAATATTGGGTCGAATCAACAAGAGTCAGGATTGGCCCAATCGAAAAAAGAGCTTTCTCCTCCACAGGCGAAACCGCAATCATCATTAGCGTTGCCACCACCGCCGCCGCCCCCTGGATCGTTTGCGGGAATGAAACCAATTTTGAAAGTGAATCGATCCACTTCTGCTGATGACATGACCAGTCTGAAAGATGAACTGGACGAGGATGAATTGGTAGCAATGATGCAGGGAAGGGGCATCAAAAAGAGCGTTTCTCCCAATCGACAGTCTCAGGCACAACACTCTGCAGTGCATCCACCGCCCCCTGGTTCCTTTGCATCTATGCGACCCAAATTCAGAGTTCCCCGGTCTAGTTCTGCTGATGCCATGACTGAAATGAAAGAGTACGAGGAAATGATGGAACAGGACATAAGGAAGAAGAGCAATAAAAGTTCTGGGAGAGGTAGTAAAATTAGAGGGCAGAGTGGGCAAGCCAATACCAGGCAGCATAGTGTGGGGGAGAACACGATAGGCACTGCCACGACAGCCTCGTCTGCCACCACATCTGGGAGCGGGAGCAGCAAAAGCAGTTCTGCAACTCCAAACAGCGCTGGCATTTTAAACCGAAGGAGCAGTGATGAAAACCATGGTAACAGAAGGGCCGGCAATGAAAGCACAAGTGCCAGTGGAAGAAGTAGTAGCAGAACTGGTAGCCAAACCCTCAATAGATCGAACAGCAGAGCAGGTCCTCAAATGAGCACTAGGACTGGCAAACCCAAAGATCCTCCTCCATCTTACCCTCCGTCTCCTGATAGAGCTGGGAAGGCTTCGGAGTCATCAGTAGGAGAAGCTGGAACGAGATCCACGGTTGCAAAAGATTTTCAAAAGTTGCAAAGAAAAGGACTGGGGGAAAAGAGTGGACCGAGCAGTTCCGATGTCAGACGAAAAGCCTCGGGCTTTTCTCGGTCCATGTTTGATCCTCGTCAACAACAGCAATTGGAAAAACCTAAATTTCTCAGAAAGGAATCACAAGATGATATTAGTGTAGTAAGCAACAGTAATGCCTCCAAGTCCAATTTCAAAGAAAAACGATCAAGTTCAGTTGACGCAGCTACAAGAATGGCAAATTATTTGAGTAATGACAATGTGCCTAGTAGTGCCAATGCTTTGAACATGGAAGGTGTCTCCAGTAACATATCTGGGCCAACTGCTGGAGTACCTGGGGGAGGGAGGAAATCTAATCCCAAGGTTTACCGATCAAACTCCGTTGATGCATTGACAAGTTTTCACAGAAAGGCCAGTAGCGGCACCCATACATCCCGAAACTCTCACATGTCAAGGAGTAGCCGCAAAAGCAATAAAGGTGCATCCATTGACCCTCCTCCCGTACCAGCACCGCAACAGGCGCAATTGCCCAACAACTCCTTGGCTGACGCTAGCAAAGGTGTAAAGCCAATTCTCAAAGTCAAGAGAAGTGCATCCCTAGACGCAATGAGAAGTTTCCAGGAGGAATTGAGCACTGAAAATGATATTGGGAGATTTGGTTCTCGAGGTGAAGATCAGAAAGAATCAGAAGAAGATTCAAATATGTCCAATTCGTTGGATAATTTGTATAAATACCTTATTGACAATCACGAGAAGAAACAGGGAGAAAACAGCGACAACGATGGTGATGATGACAGTGCCTCCAATACCACCATCAGCGATGATGAAGCTGGTGAAGTCATGGAAGCGCATTTGACTCAGTCGCAACCATCGTCTCAGCAACGGCCGGGCACACCACAGCCGCCAGCGAGCGCAATGCATACTACCCCCACCACGCCCTCTTCTAGAAAAAGCAGTAGCAGCTTCCACGTCGTTGGCGTCAACCGCGAGAGCGTCAACAGTAGCACTCGTCAAAATAATTTCCATCGACATAGTGCCATGGATACTGAATATACAGTTTCCACTGCGATGTATGGCAACAATGCCTCTTCTGGTGCTGATGGTGTCAGTGGAACTCGTAGCAGCACGTCAGGCGTGCCCGTCTCCACAATGAATCCAAATTTGAATGGATCTTTCACTCAACAACCCAAATCCATCCTCAAGAACAATCGATCATCATCCGTTGACGCTATTCGTGAGTATGCGCTAAACGATGAAATGGGAAATGGTAGTTCGAGCAGCTTGTATGCCTCTGATGGAAGCGATGATGACATGGACATATTGTTTTTCCAGAATTCATTGAAATCCCGATCGGCCGAAGCATCATCGAAGTCACCGGAGAGAAAGTCAAAATCTTTTCACCAATTACATACCTCAAAGAAGGAAGAAGGGGGTGTTAAGGCACAGGGAGAAGGGAGAGCATCAACTCCGACGCCTTCAAAGTCCAAATCATTCGCCAACATGAACAGCAGAAACAAAGATGGCAGTGCCACCAATGCTCGCAAAGGCCTTTTAAGGAGCAAAAGCAGCTCCGCAGGACTAACAAGAAGTCGATTTGATTCTTTCCGTTCCGTTAATGCAGTTGCTCAGCCCGAGCGTAGAACCTCGAAGCGGAAAGAGCCGAAAATTGTAAATGAGTCAATCAGATCTGTGAATGCTGTCGCCAAACACTACATGGTATCCGAGTGCAAAGGTGACGAAGAAGATGCAACTAATGGCGAAAAGGATTTAAATTTTCCGCTTGTAATATCAGTCAACCCTGGTCCGAATAAGGAGAACCCGCCTGATAAGCCAATTCTGAATAGGCAACGGTCAAACTCATTTGACAATGTGCACGACCTCAAGGAAGAGGACGAGGAATTGGAAGCACAATTGTTGAATGAAGTTGCAAAGACAAGAAGAAAGCGAGGGATGAAACAGTCAAACATCGATGGAAACGAAGATGAACTGGGCGGTGTGTATGGGAGTCTCACAGGAATATCTTTTGGAGAGTCTCTCGAGGCAATGTTTGATTCACAAGGATCCTTGTCGGTAGATTTGAAATCCTCCTTCAAGAAGCAATCAATATATTCACCCATCAAGACCCAAGCCCCTCGAACTGACACCAGAATGTGCCGCCGCAAGTCCTCCAATTCAAACTCAGAGCTCTCGGAGCTCTTTTATGACAGTGATTCCTGCCTGCATGACAGTAGATCAGGAAGTCGCAGTGACAGTCGCAGAGACAGTATCAGTGCCGCAAGTACCTCAGATTTGTTTGAAATATTTTTGAACGATGCAACAAGTGAGGGAAAAAAGAAGTCATCTATCCCGCGTAATTCAAGCGGACAGTCCTTAGATGCTTTGACTGATATGTTGATGGAGTCGCAGGAAAAAGAGAAAAACAAGAAAAAAATGAAAAAAAAAACAGCACAAATTCTTACAAAAGAGTTCAGAACTGCAAAGAGACGACCAAGCCTTTCTTTTGATGACGCCGATCCACTTTCTTGGTCATCAAAACCTCTCCAAATGGGTAATAATGAAAGCGATGCCGCTGCCCAAAAGTCGCAGTCGCGAAGAAGAAGCCATTCATTCGATGAAGCTGATCCTTCTTCCGACTTTCCAAGTCCTTTTGAAAATCAAACTAGCAGAGGTGGCAATGATTTACATCACAATGAATCTAAACCAAAATCAAAATCATTTTTCCAGTCGCCTGCAGCTGATGACAAAAACCTTCTCAAGCAGCCAATGCCTGATAAAATCAATCAATTCAAAAAATTAAAGCCAAAAAGCAAGACCAAAGAGAAACCTTCAAGTCTATCACAGACTACTGTTGCCAAAGCAAAATCACCAATGGGAGACAATGATAATCACCTTTCTTACCACCAAAAATCCTTGGAGACTGTTCAAGGCATGATGTCTTCTCTTCAGGCTGCGGAGACAAACTTGTCAGCCTCCAGCCCTAAATCAAGAAAGAGTTCTGCGCCAGATTTTTCTTCAATCTTTGGAAAAAAAGCAGGTGTGATGGAAACGACAGTTGCCACAAAACCCCCTGCTGTCAGCAGAACTGGCAACTCCAACGAGCAAAGTGCCAACAAGGGTGTTTCATTTAGTAGATTAAATACAGTTGAAACAATGGCGAATAATGCGCCAATTCGTTCGGCGGAACAAACCACAACAAAAGTAATATGCCTTCCTTGGGTCGATCGCCGCGGTATGAAAGGGCTGTTTTCGGGAGAAGTGAATGCAATGATCCAGCCGCATGGAAAGGGAGTTCTAGTGTATGAAAATGGACTAGTTTTAGACTGTATGTGGTGCAATGGAACCCCTACGAGGACAGTTGCTCCTTCATCTGAGCACAAGACATCAAGTCTTGATGTTAATGCTCCAGCGGATCAAGGCCGCCCCGGAGTTGCTGGGGAACAAGACCAAGAGTGTCACCCTGATTATGTTCTCGGAATGTCCGCAAAATCCAAATATGATATGAAGAAATCCTCTTCTGCAGAAGGTGATGCTATCTCTCAGCTAAAAGTTTTTGATTTTGCTTTTATCCGCCGATCCAATGGAAAGTGGACTTATTCCATCATATCTGATCGTGACGAAGAAGTAATTCGATTTGTGGTCGATGAAGGAGGCCGAACGAAGACTCTAGAAAGACAGTACTGGGCAAGTAATATCAGAAGGGTCAACGTTCGAAAGTCTAGCTATGGTCGTCGTTTGAGCCAGCAGGAGTCAGAACGGAATTTGGAAGGCGAATCGTCAAATCTCGCGGAGAGTGAAGAGAAGGATGTAAGCCCACAAGAACGACAACAGCGTCGGAAAACACGCAGTCCTGATGAGGCGAGGCGTAAATCAACTATATCGTAGGAAAACCTCGACAAAAAATATTGTAACTTTGTCGTGTATAATAATAAAATGAATGCTTTGTTCTTTATCCTGCCGACGGAGAAGTAATTAATTCTTCTGAGCACCCTTTGAGGACAATATTGTACTGGACACTAACATAGTTAATCTTTTACTTTGTTCTTAACATGATATTTTTCGGATTTTCCGGCCAAACTAAAAGGGAACCAGTGTCTTCTTCAGTTTACAAATAACAGAAATTAGCATCTGCTGGCTCAAGGTACTGCGTACTGTACTTTAAGATAGAGGCAATAAATCGTCAGTTGAACAAACGATTCACTTGTCAAAAAAAAAAGATCGTGATTTCGTCTTCAGAAACTCATTTCTTTTCTTCTTTCTACTTCATCGCCTCGGCAATCATGTTTTGGACTTTTTCGGCGTCCTCTAAAGACTGTCTTCTCAAGAACCTCTTGTACGCATTCTGTGTTGGCGCATCGTTTTCATGTGTATCATTTTCGTCGTCACTTTCTTCTAGGCTCTCAACTTCAAATAATTTCCTCATTGAATCATCATCTTGAAATCGGACCGCCTTTTTTAAGTCTTTATCAAAATTTGCAGATGCCATCCTAAAAATTCCAACGGGATCAACAGCCGTCTGTGAATGCTTGATACTTGGCTTCGGTGTGCAAACTTCTTTCTCTGATTCTTGACTGCAAGGACCTTTCTCGCCAGCAAGTCCGCCGGGTCGACTTGATCTGCGGACATATTGTTGACAGGAGCTCATTGAACCACGACGCTTCCGGTTCGAAACAACTGCCGCAGCAGCAGTCGCAAAAGATGAAGTCGCGGGGTTTTCAGATTGGCTCATCCTTCGTGTCTGGCTCTGCCTTCGGCTCTGAGCGTCGCTTTGTCCTTCGGTGGAAGCAGGTTGTCCAGAAGGACACACCACTGGACACCCACTTGATACAGCTACAAATGAAGTTTCAACTGCTTCGCGGTTGCTTGTTTTGACACTTGTCCTCAAACTAACACTGCATTTGACTGAGTCGCTTGTCTTTCGACTGATAGTATCGCTAGTTCGAACGTGCTCAATCTTTGATGGCTTCAATTTTGTGTCGTTCGTTTGATTTGCACAATCGCGTTCACATCGATGTCGGAAGTTAGGGTCAGGGGTCACAGATTCGCTGAGCTTGCGGTCGGCCATGACTGAAGCGAAAGCAGAAGCAAAAGAAGAGGTTGCGGGATCACATGTCTGGCTCGTTCTTCTAGTCTTTCCAGTGCTTATAAACTTATTTTCTTCCTTTTCTACCCCAATGGCGTCACTAACTCTCCGGCTGTAACCGTCGCTGGTCCCGCTAGTAGGAATTGACTCGCTTTTCCTACGATTGCTGGCATCTTTACATCTTTGATTGATAGTATCGCTCACTCTTTTTTTGCTTCTTCTTGAGTTCAATTTTCTTGCCTCACTACCTATTTCTTGAAGTATTTCATTCCTAATATCGTCATGGAGCAACACGTGTTTTGTCTCCCTTAGCTCCTCCGCGTCGAGCTGCTCCATTTCCTCTACAACCCTTTTCATCACCGAATGAACAAGAGATCTAACAGTTTTTAACGCTTTATCAGAAGCTGTCCTAAAAACGCCCGGTCGATTTGGTGGTTCGATCTCAGGCTTCGAAGAATTCTTGGGTACCTCAGGACGAAGTTCACTGGCAAGGCTGGAATCAGGACCGTACTCAATCGGACCACGAAACGTGTTGTCAGTCTGAACTGTAGGAGCAACATTCTTGAAAGATGGAACCATCTTTTGATTCCCGAGTCTCGTCTTCCTAAGACGTTTAGAAACTTTGCCGCTGGTACAAATTGAGGCAGGCAGCTCATCATCGGGATTGTCGGCCCTGTTGCTTGCTGGTACAGTCACCTCGCTGTCCCTATGATTCGGCGCATTGCGAGCTCTACGATCCGTTGCCATCAAATTCCTAAATATCAATGATGGCGTCTTTCCCAAGAGAGTCCGATCTTGGGAAACTTTGCTCCGTGAGCGTTGCTGAATGATATTTTCTTCTTTTTGCAATTGTGCCTCGAATGAACCAAGGACGTCAGGGCGATTGAAGTCCATGCTGTTAATGCTGGAAAACAGAGAGCATTCTGCTGTTTCGTCCTCTTTTGTTTCTATTACTCTTGGCACTTTCAGTTCGTGGTTTTCTATTTCTTCATGGTCAGAGCACTCGCTGTTTTTGAATGTACGCACACGAGTGCCCCAATGAGACTTTCCGATCTTTCTTGTAGCCCCATCAGGACGAACTAAAAACTTGATGTAGGCTGAAGAATCCGAGCCGTCTCCATGGGATACCTCCATCACAATTGCGTATGACCATGATTTGTCGGATCGTAATATAAAGGCAGCTCCGCCATCACACAATTTTGATGCTGCCAATGCATGCTCCCTTGTGTGTTTGGTTGATCCATCGATATCCCCTTGTCGTGGCTCCTCGCCAACTTTGTAGACAAGAGACCGGCTTGCTGTTTTGAAAACCATTCTTTCACTGTTTACGAAAGTGACAGAAAAAATTATGTGACATATGTGTTGGCCCCACGTTCAAAACATCATTATTATTACCTAGTTCACAGGGATTGGAAATTCAATGGAATGAAGACATCAATTCTACTTTATTTCATTATCAATGCATCAAATTTAATACATGCGCAATCTTATCAGTAGATAGATTGCAAATATTTTATTAAGAATTGTATAATCAATCTTCCTGGACGTAACACATCATTGTGAAGCATTGAGAGGCATGGCAATGCTCTGGTTTTATATGCCAAGCATCATGTTTATTGCATTACTTTATTGTCTGGTACATGACGTGGCAGTAACAAAAAATCCGCCAGGAAGGAGCGGATTGTTACTAAGGTAACATGTTTTTTTGACAAATTTTAAAATAACTAGCAACATCTAGTAAAATTCATCCGCGGCCAGGAATATTCTCTCCGTTACCTCAGTAACAAGTTCACGGACGTCCCATACAAACTTTAATCGCCAAAATATCTGAAAATGAAAGATTTTAGCGAATTATTTTTACTAGGATTTTTGTTAGGAGGTCAGTGAAGTGCTTACGTAACCTAAATGTACCAGGTCTACGTAGAGCTACGTGTCCGCCGCCAGAAATTTCGATGCCTTTGTTACAGCAGTAACGCTCCTGGCGGACATGGATAGCCACCTCTCCTGATGCACGATAAGTAGATACCTCTCTAGAGGTATTGTACTTAGAAGAAAAGTGGTATCTTGTTTTCCCGTACCCATGCCATGCGTGTATGAGTACTACTACTACCAAACTTACAATAAAAGTGGCTGGCCACCGTGGCTGAGGAATGAGGATGAGATCAATTCTCAATTTTTTTGCTGGTAAACTCAGGGTACCATATTCTACCATACTTGAACTGCTGGTATCTACTTATGGCTGGTCACAGATTTCACCCTGGAATAGTAGACTGGCGTAGAGGATACTAATTCCTGCAATTCTGACTATTGACTGACTAGTCCCGGAAAATTGATCCCATGATGATTTGCGCCAGCCAGCTCACCAAACACTCACCCAACTCTCAAATCACAATTGTTGAAATCGCCCAAATAATAATAAATGATGGACATCAAAACCATTCCCCCCACGAACTTCCGAGCGGCAACCAACGTCGCCATCACCAACAGAAGCCTCCACACCGCACAGAGACAACGGACAACCCCCGCGGTACTTACTTCGATGCTGCCGCTGTTAATTATTTTTAACCGATGCCGTGGCTCGTCCAAACACCATCTGAATCTGAAACATGGGAATCCAATTCCCGTTCCAATTTGCATCCGCATTCGCATTCGCATCCTTCCCTCTCAACACAAGGCAGTGGCATCAAAGCCAATCACCACTTGTGCCTCGCCATGCGGTCAACGATTCCTTGACGACGGGGCTGTTCGAAGTGACGTCGCGTGTGCACAGAAGCTCACAGAAGTGTTCACAGATGACGGAGGCAGCTTTACAACCGAAGACAATTCCCTTGGTGGGGAATCTTTTAAATTTTTGGCGGCAGTGTCACGACAGCAGAAGCGGCGATGGGACAGCAGAGGTGGCGGCTTCAATTCTCCATGGCTTTGCACATCAAATGTCGGTCCTTTGATAGCAGCGACTTTTCATCGTATTTCCCCCACCGAAAATGATATCTTCTCTATGTCGCTCACGAAATTCAAATGCGGTCTTCCATTATGGTGGACTGATAACAAACAATAATGGCATTGGACTGCACTCAACAAAATCATTCTACGAAATTTGCAACATCGAATGAAATCGCAATCTACGATAGCCCGTGCCACCAGCACATTCGAACAGCTCGCTCGAACGAAAAACTCCAACTAACTCACAATGATTAATGGGCAAAATACGTAATGAGGCTATGTGCTCCTGCCTCCTCTTCATTTTTACCAAGCAGTTTCATTTTAAGTTTGGGCACATCCCAATCCAACAGCATCGATTCGTATTTTGCACGGGTTTGTGCGACATTGTACTTGGTGCGGCAACGAGTGCGGATTTAATACTCCTGTGGTGTTTCATCAATTATTCAACAATCAACCCTCCACATTCATATTGATGTGGCAGTGGAGTTAAAGAATTTTCTATAAAACAAATGAGCTAAGGTGAGATCTGTGTTGTTAATATGAACTGTTGTATATTTATGCATGTGTTTTTTTCTTGTTTTCTTTCTTTTCCCATTTGATTTGGGACTGAACTTTCTTTGCTTTGACTTCACTCGTCAAGTCTACCCCTTCTTTTACAATCAGGCGGTGAATAAATCCGGTATCGAAGTCTATCGCCGCACGGTGAGTCCGGAGGATCTTTTTCATGTTTTCAATTGTTTTTAATGTTATCGCGTCCTTGCCTTGTTGCGTCTTTGGAGGATCGCTGAGTGTTTGCTCTTCAAGTGCCAGGTATGCTAACATATAACCCCGTGCACGCTTGCTGAACTTACGTACCATTTCAGTTGTTATGACACTTCTTGATAAGCATTTCGACACGAGATTGTCGAAGTTGTCCTTCCCTTTCTTGGCCGATAGAGGATGTCGGCGATAAACACCTTTTGCCAGGCCCCAGCTGTACTCAACCCCCTCCCCCGCATACTCCGCATGATACTTAGTGGTGATAATGATAAGTACACCCAATTGTTCGCCAATGTATTGAAGCTGAGTCAACTCACTCTCAAAATCAATGCAACTTGCCAGCATATGTTGCAGTGACCGGTCCGGTATAACAGAACCGTCTTCGTCTAGGGCACATTTTTTGTATTCCTTGAGCTTAGTTGTGTCTACAAAACCTCGCTCCCAGAGAACTTGTAGAAGTCCTTTACCTTTCCCCCACCAGCCGGGGATTAGTTTGTGAGTAATTGTCTTTTTCTTGTTGATATTTAGGCTTGTTGCAATCGTTTGCAATTCCTTGAGTCGCTTTTTGTCCAAAGTCAATTTGCCTAACTCTTTCCCTCTCTCCGTGTCCAAAATTTCAGAAATTAGATCTCCTTTGGTTTTGTCTTTTTGTGTAATGTTTTGAGGATCTAGTGGAATATATTGATCATGTCGCCTGGATTCTTTTTCTTCCGTGGTCATGTCAAACGGACCTCGTTCCCAGTCAGCATCGCTTTCGTAGTTCAATGTCTGTTCCGTCCCGACTTTGACCATCAAAGGATGCACATGCGGACCGAGGAACCCTTCTGCTTTTGATATGTGAGTTTTTCGTTGCTTACATCCCCCGAAACCTTTTGTCATTTTTGAGGCGTCTAACCCACCGATTCTTTTTTTGGCATGTCCGCTGCTTGAATCGTATTGAAATGCAAAATCGAATGTGTTGCCGTAAACGACTTTCGGGCAATCAACGCAATCCTCTAACTGCAGGATTGTATGGTTGCCTGACCAGTACCCCTCTTTGTTCTGTCCGTACTCGAACATCACTCTGAACGGCGATGTCGTTAAATCTTTTTTGAGGGAGCTGCCATAAACCTCCATTGCGGCGTCTCTATCAATGTAGTGTACGTCATTTGTTCTTTTGCGATTTATTTGTTCGAGCTGTTCTTTTGTAAATTCTAAACCGAACCCAAACTCTCTGGACTGTTTTGCAGATGACATCCATCCCAGTCCTTCAGTTTTTGGTAAGAAAGCTCTTTCACCCCCAGAGCCAACCCATTGCTTCGAGCTGAACGAAAATTGATTGAATATACATTCGTCTTGACCGAAAATTGAAAGTGGTTTTGTCCCTCGTGCCCTAACACTTATGTTCCCCCCGTACTCAAATTTTTGATTCGCCAGAGCTTGCAGACAATCATGGTCATCGACGTGGTGTTCGACCATCTCCTCCCCTGTAACACTTTTGTAGGAGTACCCTTTGTTCAATATTTCGTTTTTTTCTGGAAGTGTTTCGAAATCTGCTTTCGACATTTGAATCCATCGAGGACATCTTGGCTCGAGCTCTTTTAAGTAGTATCTAATGTGTTTTGAGCGGTGCGCAACTTGACTTGGGTGTTCATGGCCATCGACGTAATAGGTTTTCCCTTTAGTGCAAAACTTAAAGTCTAAGTAACGAATCCACCTCCATACTGTTGTGCGTGATGGCTTGTTAGTGCAGTAGTGTTCTAATAGTTTGTATCCCGCTGTTTTGTCGTAACAATCATCACTTTTGTTTGCTCTGTACTCTTTCATAAGAGTTGGAATTATGTTTGTGTCAATTTCTTCTTTTAAGAGTTCAATCCCAAAACAATCTAAATGATTGAGCATGAACTCTTTGCACATCGTCTCTGCTTGAGGGAAGTACTCAAACAGAGGAGGTACAGGTTTTTGGCCGTTCGCAACTGATGGATTCGGATGATCAAACTTTTGCTTCAGTCTGAATTGAACGTTCCACTCTGCCAAGGTGTGCTTACTTGTTGTAGATTTTATTCCCATCGAGTTTAGTTCTTTTACGGCCTTGTCACAGCATTGATCAATCCATTGCCAGCCGTTCATTTTCTCTAGCCCAATCTCGTAAGCTCTTAGCAAAAATAGTGTTTTCTGCCGAATATTGAAAATGCAGTGACTACTCAATGAATTAATAAACTCGGATTGGGCAATGACTAGTCTGTAACCGTCTTCAGATTCGTTTACTTGTTTAAGCAATTTAATTCGTTCTTTAAGACCCTCGCAGACATCGCAACCAAATTCGAAACCAAATAATTTCGCTGCCTCGGGAGACTCCCAGTACGTCATTAGCTGTATTTCTTCGCTCAAACGCTTGACTACCAGTGTGTCTCCAGATTGAGGTTGTAAAGTGCAATCGTTGCTTACGGTTTCTCCCCCTAAGACTCCCTTGCAATCGCTACCGTCCATTTGCCGTTTTGTAGGTGTGACAATTGTACTTTGACCTAGACACTGCCCTCCCCCCCCAGATGCAACGCACAAAGATGGTTCATCCGCATCTTGCTTTTTCTTGATTTCTAATGACCGATGTTTCATTGCCATTGATATTTCATCTCCCTCTCTTTTTCTTTTTTCTGTTGCAGATATGCGTACTCTCTTTTGCTGCACACGCATGCTTTTTGCAAGCTCATCAATTATTTCAGCTGCAGATGATGGATCTTTTGGGGGTGATTTCACGCCTCTCCGGTAATAAAAACAAATTTGGCGGCGCTTGCCATCATAAGGACACACAGCCTTAAATTTTTTGGCATAAATGCCGAGAGAATTTGAGCTATCAAATCTTCCTATCCCGACGTGCTTGCTTAGGGCTGTGTTAAGAGATTTTCGTGTGAGGCTGAGGGACTTATCTGAGGGATTGTAGCGTGATTCTATAATTCGTATCCAGGTCTCATCGCAGAGCCATTGGTCTTGATACTGGGAGCATTCTTGGCTAATTTTGTCCCATGTTCTGTGAATTAGGTCGTAAGCCGACATTGTAACTGCAACAAAATTGGAAAGCCCCCACAAATGATTGTAACTGTTGGAGATTTTGCTTGTTTCATTGATAGTAATGACACCATGGGCCATTTGAAGCGTAAGATTGGATGCAGATTTGTTGGACGTGACTTTTATTTGGCAGAAATTAGAGATTTTTTGGCATGTTGGGAATACCATTGATTTCTTGTCATATACGTCCCTGTTATGTGGCCCAAGTATTTTATTCTCTTCTTGAGGTAATCAGCTAACGGTAGATCCACTTGGGCCGCACAACAGGGGTGTGCCTGCTGAGAAATTGAGGCCCGGAGGAATTGCCATGGTGTGGCGAGTTTCAATTAATTTGATCTGTGTGTTTTGCATGAAAATAACATGGAGGAAAATGCAGTGTGACATTTGATTTTGGGACTAAATCTCCGAGACAAAAATGGTCATAATAATTATGTATGTGAAATGACCCTTTTTCAGAATTTTTACGATTCCAGGAGGATCCCAGAAACCAGCCATACTATCATAAAGGTGCTAAGCCGCGCCAACATCACACACGTCAGCTCATGTCTTGTGTCTTGGGCGGCAAGGTTCGCGTAACGTGCTCATAGGTAATGATAAGTAGGTGCACGTGCTGCCTGTGAGCTTGGAAGCAAGATGCTGCATGGGCAAATGCGGCATGAGCGGTGGAGCGGGCGGGGAGCGGGCGGGGACATGGATGCCAAAAAATCTCAAAAAATAGGTTAGCGACGGGAGCACTCTCATGGAGGCTGCCTGCTGCCTGGCCACGTGGAACAAAAACGAACTAAAAAAAGCGTCGCCGGCAGTCGCCAGCGTCGCCAGTCGGTCGGACGCCAGGAGCATCCCGATGTTAGCTTTTATTTAAGCGATTTAAGTAAATTATTGTAATCGCCGAATTCAAAGATTTTCATTTTGTAATTTTATATGACTTCATTTTGGATTTAAATAGCATAAGTAATAATAAAAGTGCATTAATTGCTTTTTCTTTAAGCCAAAATGAGGAAACCAATCAGGACAGAACTGATTGAGTTTCTCTCAGCGGCTGAGAAAAGATGGAGTTTCTCTCAGCGGCTGAGAAAAGATGGAGTTTCTCTCAGCGGCCAAGAAAAGATTGAGCTGATTGAAATTCTCATTTCTGATTGAGTTTCTCTTGTACTACTGTAAGTACGTAGGTACAACTTTTGTAAGTAGGAAGTATGTATGTAACAGGTACCAGTAGTACTTCGCTCTCCCAGGGTGTTGAGCCGGAACCCATTCCCGGTCCCAGGAGATGGGGTAGCACAGTAGCAATTGTTATCAATTTTACGTAGGTAGGGGTCTCGAATTCATCATTACTATTAATGCCGGTATATTCGCCCTTTTTTTGGCAGTCTTACCATCCCCTTTTACACTGGCTTATCTACCATACCACTGCTCCATAGCATAGTACCGTAATCCAACATACTTAGTAGGGATACCATACCATGGTATTGTGCCATTATTATTATTACTCCTACTCATAATTTTTTTATTTCTTTATTGGATAGTACCATATGAGTTGAAAGGAGTTGGTATGAGTAATAAGTAATTAGTACTATTGTTTTCTCAGCGTGTTTTCTCAATCATGTATTTTCCCAGTGTATTTTCTCAATTGCGTAATTTCCCAGTGTATTTTCTCAATCACGTATTTTCCCAGCCTATTTTCTCAATCACGTATTTTCTCAGAATATTTTCTCGATCACTTGAGAAATGATTGAGAAAAATGGCTGAAGGCGAGCCGTTGGATCGCAAAAAGCTTCGCAGCATTGAACTAAAAAGAAATTTTGAAAATAAGTATTCCATGATTTTAAAGATCATATCAAATAAAAAAATTTAGCGATAATATAATTTCAGTTTTCAATTAAAAAAATTGCCAAATTGTCAGGCTCCGGACACTCTCTTCTTATCCTTGATTTTTTGGCAATAGGCCATAATATCTGCACTCTACTACTACTACTTACTTATGTTTATGTGTCAAAATGAAATGTTTTGTTACAAAAGTATTATAGTTAGTAGTACCTATTCTACACGAGACAGTCTGATCCTACCGGACTGAATCCTACTGGATTTCTATAGGAAATCTACTGGAAATACATACCAGGCTGAATCCTACCAGACATATTATTTAGTTTGAGGGTTAACACAAAAATAGTACTAAAAAATTTAATTTCTATGTAGAAACTTCCATATAAATTGCTTGTAGATAAACAACATTATCCCTCACTGCCCTACCCACACTGGAATTGGTATTTCCCTAGGTAGAAAAAGTTTAATAGTTGGCTGAAAACCAAAATGATTTTTCAAACCCTAAACCTAATTGAAGCTTAACTCAAGCAAAATACAAAATTTTTACCCCCTCCAAAACAAGAAAAAGGAGGATTAGGGCTATTTTTGGGGCGGGTTCTTTGCTTACCCTCACTTTTTTTTGTTTTGGAGGGAGTAAAAATTTTGTATTTTGCTCAAGTTAAAATTCAAGTAGGTTTAGGGTTCGAAAAATCAGCTTTTTGGTTACAGCAAAAAATTTAAAATTACGTCATTGTGCGCATGTAATGACGTCAGCAATTTTGCATCAGGAGCAAAAATTGAACCAGGGACCAAAACGTCATTTCTGCACCCTGTGCAGGGTGTTTATCACTATACCTAATGTGTTGAGAGCTTTTGCCATGGAGAAGCAGGTAAATCGTTACATTTATGCAATCATTTTTTTCTATAAAATATTGTATAATAATGGCGATAGAATTAGCGATAAAATGGCAATAAGTATTTTTTGAATAAACAATTTTTTTTAAATGTTTTGGAATGTTCTGTATGAAATCCGGTAGGATTCAGTCCAGTAGGATCAGACCTTCTCTTCTACACTTTTTACCATTATTATCATTACTTGTATTATTATTATCTATTTACCTTGAACCTGCCATGAAACACATAGTAGAAAACAGTAAAAATGGCCCCAAATGCAGAATGCAGAACTCACACACACTCCTTTGCTTATCAGTTACAATGACAATGGGCATTGATGCATCTGTCCCCGCAATCCCCCCCCTCACTATTTCTAGCCCCCTGTATTATTGCATTGACACCACACTCCCTGTGCTCCCCATTTCATAGTTTCCAGACTCTGTTAAGTTTTAGTTGTATGGCACTACATCACCTAACAAATTGAAAAAATGGGACTCAGCAGCATGGTCATCTTGGTATCACAAATAATGAAGTTGCAAACAAAAGTAGGCAATAGATAGTGTTCATTTTCTGGTATCTATTGCGCATATATTTTGCGGTATGATAAATGCATGAGTGTACTGCCAGTGGTTTGCAGTGGCCCCACAGCATCAAAAAACAAAACTGATAAAAGCATATTGATTGATGGCAATGGTGAGAGCCTTTATGTATCCCTTCAAAATTATACACAACATAATTTTCTTTTTGTGCGTTCCTTCTTTCTTTTTGTTGATTGCTGTACTTAAGTCATAGGGGGTCCAATTGCACAATTGTCTTGGGCATCAATGTATGAACACCTCATTGCCCATGCTAGTTTGATTGTTGCTTGATATTGTCACTGTGTAATGATTAGTTTGCATTTGATGTCAAATAACAATGGTGAAAACACCTTTCTTAGCAATAACTTTCTATTTGAAACATCACCTTGAGAATGATATTGCCAACAATTATGCCACCACCTAATTTTGCTCAATGTTTGGTTGTCATGGGGTAATGTTAGCTGCCTGCTGCCACCACCAATCGCTTTACTGCAACATTTGAAAATGGTGACAAGAATGAATTCTAATTCAAAATGCAGTAGGCACCTACCAAAATATTCTGCACAAAATTTCAGTGATGCAGTACAAGACAAAACAATTAACTGAAGAGGTATCAGTTAGCAAATTGATCTGGACATAGGATGGACTCCAAACTCATCACATGGGGTCAGGGGTGGGGGTTTGGTGCTATAAATCATGGAATGGGGTCATAATGTCAATAACAAATGACATGTGGTGGAATATTAATGAGACAAGCACAAGTAAAATATTAAGACAAGTAGAAGTAAAATAAATAAGGCATGTCGATCCAAAACCTGTTGCGCTCAGCTCCGACCACTGAAAAGCTCAATTTAGAAAACCGGGACTAAAAAAATCTATTTTTTTGCTGAATTCAATGGTGTTCTTAACAACGCTATGGGCAAACTAGGAACTGGTCAAAATAATTAATGAAATGCCTTGCCAATATTTTTGGAGAGGCAATGGCAGTGCTGGTGCAATTAATGATCTAGTACAGTTTTCTAGTGGCAACAGAGCATGAATAGTGCAGTTGGAAGCACAGATGGGCTGAGGTAGCTTGATTTCCCAAGGTTGTGGATTTGAGCTCAGCCCATGAGCTAACTCAAGACAGCTCTTCAAGAGAACAGACAGGTGTCAAGAAGAAATCTTTTTATTTTACGTAGGAATAGATACAAACTTTCCTCTGGTGTTTGCGGTACTCCTTATCATGCTCCAGCATCATTTGCAGCATGAAAATCTTTTTTGCCTCACACAGATTGATGTGTGATGAGAGTCAATTGTAGTATGAGTATAAAAAATATTGTCAGAAAACTTCTTATGCTATTATCTCGCGTATAAGAGTACGTTTTTCACTGGTTATGAGCAAACACACCACAGAAATGGATGAACGTGGCTTGAATTATGTCAACAACCTGAGTATGTTGAATTAAAATTCAATATTTAATGTCTAAGATGTTTGCAATCACGTCCTGACTTAAATATTGACATGAACAAGTACTTCAAGATACAATCTATTACCAATAATGTTTTTTATTGGTTGCTTTTTTATCTGATATGAAGGGAAATATCCTGATGGTTATGTACTAGGCAGATTGCCAAGATCGCTAGAGTTTTGAATTGTTGAAACGGTTTATTATTTCAAATGGGGAAAAGGTTTTATTATTTTAAATTTGGCAAAGTGTTTTAATTTACATTCAAACAAAATGAAACTCGAAACATAATTATATTTTTATCTTAACTTTAATTTCAATTTGAATTTGGAACATGAATATTCACACAAACTACCCTAATTTTAGTTCTGGCTAAGTGCAGCTTAGGACAGGTTATGATGTTTTTCTCTCTTGCATCTTGCCATGTAGGTAGCCAATGTAAGTAGCTGATGTTGTGACTTTTTTGCCTGACACTAATGAAATTGCCCTTTCCCTTGGTTATGGTATATAGGGTACCATACAAAAGGGTGATATTTTAGACGATAGTCCCAATAACGTTTTCCCAATATTTTTTTTGTCCCAATATAAAAAGTTGTCCCAATATCTATTCGACCAACCAAGCGAGTCAATATACAAAAGTACCTATCCACAAAATAATAATAATAATGTTACAGGAATATTAAACTACATGTAAGCTAGACCATGCAAATATATTGTGGAGGAGCATCAGGATCATCCACAGACTCAAATGTAGTAATACCAGAAAATTTCACATCCTCTGGTGTTGGTGAAGCAATGCGGAAGTCAGGTGGTGGGGTTGAAAGAATGTCAATATCCTTGGAAGTGAGATACCATGGGACTAGGGGGTTTCTCAAATATTTTTGAAAAATTTCAAACCCAATATTTTTCTCTGAATTTTTGCACACTTGTTCCAACACATGAGAATAAAAAATCCTGAAATTTTCATGAAAAAAGTTTGATCCTGTGCAAAGTTATTGACCATCAAAGTTAACTAGGGATAGCTACTAGAGAGTCTTCGTGGGACTTGAATTGGAACTGAGCTACTAGTAATCCTGCTAGCTATTTCTGGACATCTTTTAAAAGCTTGGCACCTATGAGAATGTAATTAAAAGATAGAAACTCCCTGTCATGTCCAACAATAACCACATAACATTATCTTACATTGATTACAGCTATTTATGTTCAATGAAATGGGTGGTATTTATGGGATGGTTTCAACATTGGGTACGTAGTTGGCAACTACAGGATTTTTTTTATTTGTTTGGCATTTTAGTTGGGCAATTTGACTGAAAGTCAAAAACTGAGTGGCATATTAAATTTTTAACCATGAAATAATGAAAACATTTGAAAATGTTGTTGCTTTTCAATATTGATACTCGATTTTAACAGTGGTGTTGATGTAGGGTAGCTGGATGGCAATTGACATGAAAATTGATCAGTATGCAAATTATTACGTGTGAATCCCCAAAAAATTACACTAGAAATTCAAATTATGTTGGGGAGTGGATTTAGATTAATTGAAATTAACTTTATTCTAGGTGTTGTAGTAGGGTATAATGGTTGATCAGCTGGTTACTCTGCAGCACCACAACCAAATTACTTTAGTTTTAGATAATTCATTGAATATTATGGTAAGTTTTTGTAGCCTAGACAAGAATTGACATGCACTATTACTTGATAATGTGTTCTAAATTATTTTGTGTTGTCTAATTTATTTGAGAGTTTAATCCAGGAGAATCAGGTCATAAGATTTCGAGCATTAAAGACACACTTAAAAGACAAAGAATGGTTAAACAAAAATGCTTGCCAGGTCATCAAACAGCCCAAAAGCAGGCTCGACTAATCATATCCTAGGTAATTTCAAGCTTCCGCACTGAAAGCTTTGGCATTTTGAGACATTCTGAAAGATAAATACAATTGCATTAGCAGGTAGTAGTCGATTTTATATCACGAAACAGAATCAGAAAAGCGTACCTGATGTTGACATTCTGCTGCAATTCTTTCGGTTGTCTTGACGGCCCAATGGATGATGATGCCGTTTTCAAGCTTCACCTATCTTATGTGCACCTAAATGCCTTAGAGCTCACCAAGCCATCAAAGTTCCATCACCATTATCAACTGTTTATACAACTGCCGCCACAAATCACAAATCAATTCAAGAAAGGAATCGATAAGTTGTAAGTGGCAGAATGAAATCGAAAAGCAACGAAAAAAATATAAGTCGTACCTTTTGAACAATTGGTCCCTGAACATATGCGCAAGGATCCACAGAACACTATTATTTAGTGTGTCTAAGCAAGTGTGAGCACCGAAAAGTTATGCCGGAAGTTGGATTTGGAAAGCGACAACCCACCGAACCAAAATTAGTGTCTCGTCTTGACGAATGAAAAAACCTTCGTCAGGAGAAGGCAATTAAAATGAAGCGGTGAGTTTGGGTGGGAGGAAAGAAGGGAGAAACAAAGAATACAACAAGACACTCTTACCTTGTGCCAAGATTTCCGTGTGCTTGGAGGCTAGCATGTCATCAGCACTATCCTTCGAAGTTTTGTCTCTCGACTGGTAAAAAATCCAGACCGATACTCTGGCTCTGCCACTGTCTTCATCACCACTACTTCAACCCCCTCAACTACGGAATGAATTCAAGTATGCACAGAAAAGCAACAATCAAATGGTTAGTTGGATTAAGGATGGAAAACGATTTGATACACATTCAATTCTTACCTGGTCAAAAGACAACTCAACAAAAATCGGACATTGGTTTGAGGTGGTTTGGCCCCGCCATCACCACCATGGTGTAGCAAAGGGCAAACACTACTACACCCTGAGCTCAAGATAAGGTGGTTTGGTGTCGTTCAGCAACTAACGCTTGGAAATGATCATGGAGAAGGCAATGAAACCACACAATGTAGGCAGCAATGGCAGAAAAGGAGTCATCTCCCAGTCATCTCCCCCATTTTGTGGATTTGTGTCAGGCGACAACCAGCCACGATTTCAGTGCACTCCCATGCATGTGAGGAGTG
>JALLOT010000162.1:0-22937 GCA_036939595.1 Thalassiosira livingstoniorum | reverse complement strand
ATATTGGTGTCAAATTAAGCCATGATGAAAGCGACTTGGCGCGAGGAGTGGTTACAATGCCCGTCTCTGGGTTGGAACACGTCGTAAGCCGTAGTGTACAAAACAGCATCCTCTGACATCAATATCATCCCCCATATGTAAAGTTGTCGAAAAGAACGAGAGAAAGAAGAGAAACAAATGAAAGAATCCGGAACAGTGGTGTGGTTACATGGAGGTTGGGATGGTCGGGAGGGATGGTCAAGTGGGATGAAGTGCTCATGATGGGTCGTCTGTGCCGGATAAGATTTGGCATAGAATAATGGTATAATTGTAGATTTGGTATACCGTGACAGTGACGAAGCCGAAGCCAATGTATTTCAACATGGAACAAAGGAGCTGGTGAGAGTCATGAAGGACAAGACCAGGAAATATTGGAATGAGATAATGATGGCCATACGAGGTTATGGAAGGGGGTAGGGCATGATGTTGTGGCAAGTAATGGAGAACAGTGAGTTGTGATGTGAAGCAGAACCAACAGAGGTGATGGGCCATGGTGTTTATAGGAAAGAGAACTGGGTGGTGTTGACTCTTTATTCAAAAGTGAAGTAGTTGGATGCTCCTCAATGTCAGAAAGTTGTGGGGAGATCATTGTGTGGGTCACGTTCAATATTGGTCCAAACCATAGGGGAAAATTCCATTGATAGTAGTGTTGGACCTTTTAGCTTAACACACAATGTGTCTTGTAGTGATGTGCAAAGTCAAGGCATGGGAGAAGGTATGGGAGAAGACAATAGGGCAAAACGTGGATGAATAAGCTTTGAGGTATTTTGTTTGTGTGACAAGGGTCAGAAGAGGCATTAGCACATATTCACACTGCACCATTAGTTATGCTGGTGGAACAGACTATTTTTTCTAAATGATGGAGGTTTTGAGTTGAGTGGGACCAAATCAATGGACTTGTATAGACAGTCACAATATGGGGTGTTTTGCATGCCATTGTCCCCAGCAATGCTGTACAATATCACTGGCATGGTAGCTATGTCCATCTCATCCCCGACAAATCCATTTTCATTTGAAGTGCAAGAAGTTTGATTAGGACCAAATTGAACATGGCACTTGGATCAGAAGGGTAGTATGTTGTCTGAAGAGCTAATATCCAGGGGAGTCTCTGAAACAAGCATTGTCCACTGTGTGGTGATGAAAGAGAGGGCAGTCATGTAGGAGTGCTGCGTCTCAAGCATCTAAAGGGAATGAAGAGTGAAGGAGGTCCTGAATCTTGGAAAAACAAAGAATGTTGTTGTGTAGTTTAGTAGTGGCACACAAAACAAGTGTTGATTGAGTCAGTTGGATGGGGCCACAGTGTATTCAATGCACGGGGTTCGAAGAAATTATCTAGGTGGGAATTGATGTGGGATCCGGCCAGAACATTGTGGAAACCATGGAGCTAGTTGGGGTTGTGATGGCATGGCGTTGTAACTGTACTACCATGTGGTCCAAGACCCAGGTACCATGCTGTCAAGAGAGAGAGCTGGGTGTATGTCACAAATGCAGAGTGAAACTCAGTGAGGGACCAAAGGCAGGTAGGAAAGGAATCTGCGACAGCATCTAAGAGATGCAGACAACGGAGTAACTCATGAGAAGTGGCAAGAATTAGACCCCAGCTGGAGGGAGCAAGAACAGAACCTCGTGATACTGGTATTGTAATGGCCACAAGCAACCAAATGATGAACCATATGGAAGTAGACAGCAGTTAACTGGCCTTGCTGTAAATAAGGAACTGAAAAGTAGAAGAATGCAACATGGCGGAGTGATCTGGAGCTCCTAAATTGGTCACTATTGTGGGCATCGGTATGATGAACCATTGGGAACAAGTTTCCAGGTAAGTTCTGACATGACTCAACTAGGGCAAAAGTGTTTGGCATATGGTCAATGGGGCTTCTCATAACAATTGCGTCCCCGAGACCAAACCTTAGTTGTAGTTTCAATTATGGGCAGACATAATAGTGTACGCTGTGGCATCCAAATTTGAACAGAAGAACCATTTCAATTGAAATTGGTGAGTTGTTGGAAAAGATCCTATTGGAACACTCCAGCATCACTCCAGTATGTTTGTCACCTCCACTCCAAAATGGGGAATAGACAGAGCTATCCTAGGTGTGCTCAGAAGCATGGCATACCAGCAAGTAAATTCATATTGCCAAAGAAAAGAGAGTCTGATGTAGCCGTGTCTCCATTCCGCAGGATACGAATTATTGGAAAGTGATGTTCTTGTACCAAGTATTGTCCTAGAATAGGAACCAACATTGTATCATCATCATTCATTGTACCAGTGTCACCAGGCAAGGAGTGCCTGACATGCAATGCAATGATAATTAACGGTGTCTGGAGAGTATGAAATAATGTACCAACTCGTGGCATACAAAGAAAGTATCGTATCCACACGCATAGATAGATTCTCCCCATAATCCAAAGAAACAGACGGTTCTTCCTGAATGTGACATTCAGAGTGGCAAGGAAGGTATGGTTTCTGGTAGCTTGCTTCTTGACACTGTTCCCTTCATTGACAGACAACTGTGAACAAATGGGATAATGGGACGATCCGTCAAGCACACTACTACAGAGAAAATATCAATTGTCGTTTTTCTAATTTTTAACTAAATTTTGCTAATTTTTGCCAATACTTAGTAAAAGATAACAAAAGATAACAATTTGCACTATTAGCATTTTCTACGCGTGAAAAATTCCAACAACATAACAAAACACTGCCAACACCATGGCAATTGGCCCACCGTCACTTCCAACGCTTCCCCCATTCACAGGAGCCTCAAGAGGAATCGGGAAAGCCATTGGCAAGATGTTTGCCAATGTGATTGTGCATTACAGTTCAAGAAGGGAAGGGGCCATTTCTACGTTTTGGAAGATTAATGTCAATGGAGGGGAGTGGGGCCATGGGATGAATGGCCGACGCTCTGAGCTTGTATCATGAAACTATGGCGGTTGATATCCATGCTCCTTTGCAGCTTATGCAACTTTTCCACAAACACTGCAAACAATACCACAAACAATCCAAACATGGCTCGAACAAGGGAGGAGTCATCATCAACAATTCCTCCATCCACAGAACCCTCTCCGCAGAATACATGTCCGCCTACGCCGCTTCCAAAGCGGCACTCAATTCCTTCACTCGGACTTTGGCATGCGAATTTTCTTCCGACAATGGGAGCAATGTGAGAGTCAACGCCATCGCTCCGGGAGTCGTGCCAGTGGAACGAACGGAGCATTTGTTCTCCAACCCCGACGTGGTGGAGATGTGGACGAAGCATGGCCCGCATGTGCCGGTGGGGAGATTGGGGAGGGTGGAGGAAGTGGCGGAGGCGTGTTTGGTGTTGGCGACGTGCGAGTGGATGACGGGGACGGTGTTGACGGTGGATGGGGGGACGATGGCGAGGGGGAATTATCCGAAGAGGGCGAGGCCGGAGAAGCCCGATTGGGGGGAGAGGGGACGGAGGGATGGGGAAGGTGTGGGAAATGCGGGAGATGCGGAAGAGGAGGGGGCGGAGGGGAGTGCTGTTTTATTCGAAGTTCCTTCTTAATTTTAATGAATTTCCGTGAAGGTTGCAAACCATTGTAGAGTGTGACCTGAATCTTGACAGTCAAATATCGCCTTCACGTAACTGCCTTTATAGAAGAAAATACAAGAATGCTCAAGAGAAATGGAATGTTTATTTTTACAATTTATTTCAAAAGGAGTCACGAATAGCATCAATTCTATGATAAATTCAGCTCTTTCTTTCATCCTGCTGTCGAAATTGGGACCTGTTCTTCCACGGGTGCCTCGAATTGTGTATTTCCCACGGACACAAAATATTATGATTTTACCACACTTTGACTCGCAACAAATGAGGTAACATACACTTCAAAACCTAGGACTTTACAATGGAGCCATAAACCAATGTTTTTTATGACTTAGGAAAAAGAAATAAACTACCAATGTTGAAAGTGCTATTTTGCAAATTGTAAATGCCTCTGTGGTCAAAGAAACAACATCCATAACTCGATCTCATATGGATGTAATATCCACGAGATCTGCCCAGAATACAAAGGCGGGGGACAATGAAGAGAGCGAAAGAGATGACACCTGATGAAACACCACAAAACGCCCTCTGAGTTATCATGGCGAAACACGCTCCTAATAGTTGCACACTACTAATAGTTGGATGAGGTTGCTTGAGGTTGCTGGGCAGCCTCACAGACCTCAGGACAGGTGGTGAAACAAGCAACGGGACCAAAGGATTCGATGTCACTCATTGACTCGGTTGATATGCGTGCTACAGGGAATTCCTTCTCTTTCCTATGCATGAGTGGGGAGTGGGAACGCCATATTGAATTGGGAGTACGCTTAAGAGGAATACCCCCAAAAATTTGATCATCTGCATGAGTACAATCCATCACTTCATCACTCCATAACTCCACCAACCAGTCCATGATTCCACAATTCAGCAAAGGACATGTAAGGACACGCACAAACTACTCCTTCGGTGGCTCTCTCGGTTGCTCCTTTACTTGCTCCTTGTGATCTTTTTGTTCCTTTGGCAATTTCCTCGCATTATTTCCGCCCCGTCCTCCTCCTCCTCCCTTCTTCCCCCCTCTCCGTCTCCCACCCGATCCACTCTCCGACCTCGACAATTTGTCGGGTTTGTCTGATTTGTCCGATTTGTCTAATTTGTCGGATTTGTCATTGTGGATCTTTTCTTCTTTTGCATTCGATCCATCGTTGGCAGCATCTCGTGCATTTCCACTCGAGGACTCTTTGCCATCTTTTCCATCTTTTCCATCTTTTCCATCTCTGTTGTCTTTGTTGTCTTTGTTGTCTTTGATGGTAACGACGCTCGATCCAGATTCCAACCCCAAAAGTTTCTCAAATTGCGCTGTGGCATTTTTGACATTTTCGAATTTGCCCAAAATGACGAATTGCGTCATGGACTTCGGCCCTAGTTCAAAGAAGAAATTGAAAATAGAAACGCACACGTACAAAAAATGGTTAAGTGTGAGCAAATGGAGCAAATAGGGGAAATGGATCAAATAGATCAAATAGAGGAAATGGAGCAAATGGAGGAAATGTGTGTTGGAGGAATTTCAATTTTGATCCAAACATGATATTCTCACCTGCACCCACCGCAGTTTCTCCTTCCTCCTTTCCTTCCTCCTTTCCTTCCTCCTCTTCCATGATACTTGCAGTGCTCGCTTCACCCTCGGCAGTTTCGGGAGTTTCGGAAATTTCTCCAGAGATAGGTTCTTTGACATTTGCTGCATTACTTGTGCTTGCATCATTTGCATCGTTTGCACCACTGGCACCACTTGCACCACTTGTATTACTTGCATCGGTGATGGCAGGGGCACTCCCACTAGCACCAGCATTTGCATCCATGTTGGTCCGTTCTTCTCCCTCGCCTTCCGCGTTTTCTCCACTGCCCGTATCTTCACTGCCATCCACGGCATTCGCAGCACCAGCAGTACCAGCAGCACCTCCCCCACCAACTACTCCACCAACACTGCCAACACCTCCTCCCACACCACCACTACCGCCAGCAGCAGCAATCTTGACCTTCTTCCTTCGAATAATCGTATTCGTCTTTCGTTGCACCTGCCGTATCTTTCCCAAACTCGGCAGTTTGGATATGGGCGTGCCCAGTTTGGCCGTCACGATGGCTTCGGCATTCGGTCCGTTGGATTTGCTCTTGTCTCCTTTGTCTCCCTTGTCAGCTTTGTCTCCTTTTTCAGCTTTTTCAGCTTTGTCTGATTTGTCTCCCTTGTCTCCTTTGGCGGATTTGGTACTTGGTTCATTGGCAGATTTGGAAGTTTCTTTGGTGGATTTGGAAGAGGGAATGTCGTCTGAGGTAGCCGCCGAAGAGTTGGAGGATGGGGTGGTGGCCTTTGACTTTTTTGTTGTCAGCGGTGACAATCGCCCAATGTCCGCACTTCCAGCACCTCCAGGACCATTCTTGGAATTAGGATGTTTGGCGGGCTGACATTGGGGTAAGCCCTTTCGATCCCACGCTCCGCCCACTCCACTGGTAGCGGTTGTAGTTGCAGTAGTTGTAGCAGCTGCAGTCGCCGCCCCACCTGCTCCACTGGCATCACTCTCCTTCTTGGAACCCTTTTTGGTCTTGGCATTCGACTTTTGTTTCGTTGCTGGTGCAGGTTCCGCGGTGGTGGCGGTGGTCGCTCCACGATTTCCTTTTCCTGCGGTGCCTTTTCCACTTGCACCTCCTGCACCATCATTTCCTTTGGCAGTAGTTGTGCCGACGTTGGTCCCGTCATTCTCTTTTCCATCTACACCATTCGGACGGACAATGACCCCACTCGGAACCCATTTCTCCCCCGAAACCACACACAGCATTTTCACCAAGCATTTCTCCACGTCGTCCACTTCTCCTTCCAATTGAATGACATTGGCGGGGAGGGTGGCTGTGTGGATTGTTGCTGGCAGTTGTGGCGCTTGTGGCATTAGAGGGGTTTGTGGCATATGCGAAGATGACGTAGTTGGATTTGCTGAAGTTGCTGAAGTTGCTGGATTTGCTGGATTTGCTACAGTTGCGGAGGTGGATCGGGCAGCATCCGCGAACGATTTTTCCGCCCCTTTGGAGGAAGAATTGTCCCCGAAGAGCATGGCGTTTCCCGCCTCTTTGGTGCTCGCTTGGTATTGCTGATATTGCGCCCAGCTTCCATACTTGCTCGAATCCGTGTCGGCGGCAGCTGAGGCAGTTAAGGCAGTTCCTCCAGTTACACCATTACCTCCACCTCCACCTCCACCTCCACTGGAATTACCGGAATTACCAGGGGCATTTCCACCAATAGTGGCCCCCACATTCCTCGCCAACATTTGAACATGTTGAGCATGCTGCGCACCGGGAGGAATCATGATCCGTACTCCATGCAGGGCACTCAATGCCGCCACGACGATTCCCCTTTGGCCTACCAGTAACGCGTGTTTGGAGCGGTGGATGGGGACTTCGAATACGATGTTGGGATCGTAGTTTCGATCCTTTCGATTCTCACTTTGGGCACCATAATGGTTTGGGTCGTGAGATTTATTCGGATGATTGCCATGATGACCATGATTTCCATGATGGCCGTGATGACCTCTGTTTCGATCGTACGAAGAGTACGGACCCTTGTCATTGTTCGAATGCGACGAATGCGAATTGTGCGACGGAGGGACCGACCGCTCCAAAAGAGCCATGACCTGCCGTACCGCGGCAAAGCACCCGATGGGATCGCCTCGAATGGTGATGGGGGTGTAGTTGTCGTATTCGTCGTCGTACTCCTCGTTGGTTCCATTGGTGTTATTTGTGTCATTGGTCAGTCCATCCGTGTCTGCTGGATTGATATCCTGTGGATTGAGACTGTTGTAGTATTCGTGATAATTCCATGTGGAAGAGGCCGAGGAGGATCCGGGGGGAGCAAATGCTTCGGATTCCTCTTTGGAGTCTTTGGAGTCTTTGGGCTCTTTGGAGGGGCTGCCCCGAGAGCTATGAGAGCTATGAGAGCTCTGTGGGCCCTGTTGCTGCTGCTGGTGCTGCTGTTGTTGCTGCTGCTGTTGTTGCTGTTGTTGGTTCTGTTGGTTCTGGCCACCGAGCACATGAATTCGAACCACTCCAGCTCCTTGTCCACCCGGCCCACCCCCACCTCCACCCCCTCCTCCTTGTGCTCCTTCCTGTGCGTCATTTGCAGGGCTATACAACGCACTCCTCCGCATAGCCTCCCGCTGCACATTCAAAATAGTCCTCCCCCCCTTCCCTATAATCGTTCCCACCGTGTGGGGGGGGACGTAAATGGTCAATTGGCATTGTTGCGTGGGGTGCGAGATGGTTTGTTTGCGGAGGCGGGAGATGGTTTGGGAGAGGGTGTCTGGTGGATTGAGTTGGTTGAGTGGATTCGAATTGTTTGGATTGTTTGGATTGTTTGGATTGGTTGGATTGTTGGGATTGTTTGAGTCGGAGCGAGAGAAGTGGGAAGGGTTGGATGAGTTGGCGAGGTTGGACGAGTTGGGGTTGGATGGTGCCTCGGGTGCCTTGGGTGTCATGGCCGAGTCACCATCCAANTGGGGTTGGATGGTGACTCGGCCATGACACCCAAGGCACCCGAGGCACCCACAGCACCCGTGGAACCGCCCCCTGTCATGGTTGTAGTGATGCCGCCACTGCCAACGCTGCCGACGCTGCCGCCGCTCTCGCCTTCGCCGATGGAGGAACCCGAGTTAATTGTCGGTATTGCAAGTTGCAGCCGGTAGAGGTTGGTAGTAGCGATAGAGGGATCATTCAAGTGGTATTTGTATTTGCCGTTACTGGAAGGCAGGACTGGGCATGAATGAATGATGGTGATGGCATGTGATGAGATGTGATGGCTTGGCACTTGGCCTTTGGAGAATGCAGAAACTCTAGTAGGAGAAACTGTGGACTGCATGTCTGTCAAGAGTCAAGAGCTTTCAACAGCTTTCAACAGCTTTCAACACGGAAGATTATGAGTTGAACCAATTTTAAGAAGAAGAATTTTAAAATTTGTGGGCTTCAGACTGCTTCAGACCTAATTTTTTGAGCCCACCTGGTTCTATTTCGTGAATTATTATTATTGTACTTACTACTAAAATCTGAAAAGTTGGAATTTATGGGCTTATTTCCATCATTTTATGTAAAAATGGGCAAAATTAAACTATTCGAAATTGATCGAAAAAAGGTTTTGAAAAAATGGTTTTTCAGATATTTGAGATAACTCAAAAAATAAAATTTGACTACCATACAATACCATATTGGAATTTTTAAAATTTCCCTTCATGAGCTCAGTTAGATCTAAACATTGCTTGATCTAACTGCTCTAACAGACACTTTTTACATTCAACCAATTATTAATTCTGACTGTGAATTTAGGTGTAAATTACTCAAATCTTAAAACTCACCCTACTCTACAATTTGCTTGAATACACAATACTGTACTCTTGAATTGCTTTGCCAATACTAAGACTTTTGAGTTCTAGATCTCAGCCAAACATTAATATTTTTCTTTCTTTTTTGTGTGCAATAACTTAGTGAGTTGATTGTTGCACAGAAAAAACTGAAGAAAAATATTTATTTTTGGCCAAGATCTAGAACTTGAAAAAATATCCAAAAGAAAGAACATTTTGGCCATATCCATATTCCTTCTTGAAGAAAAAACTGACAATATTTTTTTTTAGCAATCAGACATAGCATTTCATTGGTAAGTATCTGCAATGTACTTGTGACAAATAGCGTACTGTAAAATGGTAATGTAAGACAGTTCAGGGCCAATAGGGCAGATTTTCAGCATCAATTTGTTCATCAGAAAAATAGGACTTCTTTTCACCATTGAAAAGTTCTTCCTGTGGGCTTTCCAACAGTGTGTGGTGTACTACTGAAAAAAGATTCTGAGGCAATGAGAAGTCCTTCCTTTGAAAAGATTTCATTTTGTTTAGTTGACGTGCTAAAAATCCAATAAGAAATCTTGACATCATGCATCCAAACCTTTCAAACTCATCATGGTATTTCCCAAAATCAGTTTCTTTGCACCTAAAGCCCTAGATGTTATTGAGACACATGTACCTTAAAATGAAAAACAGTAAAAATAAAAGATAAATCAATACTGCAAACAAGTATGTTTGATTGCCCATTGTGTATCACAAAATATTCTTTCAAGTATTCATGAAAAAGAAAATACAAACAGACAGTGAAAAATCTGCTCTGTTGGACCTGAACTGACTTATGTAATTTATTAAAGACTCCCTTCCTTCAATTAAATTTTAGTTCTAATATTGTAAATTTATAAAAAAGGTAAATAATTGTGGAAACAAAATTAATCAAATCATTAATTCCTATGTGAAATGATCCATTATTTGTTGAATTTGATGTGTTTTGAACCCTACCAATTAATCAGAAGGTTGGTTTTACCCCTAGAAGATGAGAAAAATCAAGATCAAGAATGTCATAACAAATAACAAGTACAGTAGAGACCTTTAGCTTGAGACTTGAGATTCTCCATGTTGGCTAATGGCCTAAAGATACCATAATTGGCGATTGCTTGATTTTTTCAACCCAAATAAATAAGACTAGACTCTCATCATCTCTCAGAGTCTTTTTCTTGTAGATACAGTGTATTATCTACTTTCTCAGACTTTTTTGTGGACCAGAGCAGGCCAGAACATGGTGATTCATATTTTTTTGTAAACATTTTCCAATTGTGAACACTGTTTATAAAAACAAATTAAGGAAGAATGATTTCTACATAATCAATTATGAAAATAAAAATTTGCCAATGGATGGTTGACATATGTAAGCTCAATTCCATTTTTTTGACAAGAATTGTCATTCTTGTAAGTTTAATTGTTTGGCCACGCCAGCACTAAATCCAAACCATCACAAAATCACCTCCCAATCAGCCTCAATAAAGAAGAAAATTTTAATTCTCCATAATAATAATTATTAATGATCATGAAGAACTTGAGTCAGAAATTCATTTGACTCTTTCAAAAGATTATGCTAATAAGGAAGACACCCATGAAGGAGAGTTCAACTATGGAAACCAATAGAAGTACAATCCTGTTTCAAAGAATGGACAAACATTACCTCAAATGAACATTGTGTTCTGTCCATTTTTAGCTTTGGCGGATTTTTTTACTTGTCTTCTTGTGGAAACAATTTATTTGAAGTACATACACAGAGTGAGAATTGTATTTTCAAAAATAGATAGTTGACCTAATAGCATAAAGTTTTTAACTTTCAGAAAAGCAAACTTTACAAATATGCATTCTATTTGGCTTCAATACTTACTTACAGCACAGTTGCACCATAATTTCTTCCTATAAAATGGGGGGAAATTGTCCCATGCACAAAACCTTACTTGATTGGTACCAACATTTATTGTAGCATTGCACTTCAATGTTTTCTAGCAGTTCACTTCATGATTTGGTCATGATGTATTGTCCGGGTGTGTAATTAGTGTTTACATCTTCTATGGGGGCTGTTAATGCCATCAATAACACTGAATCATTTTTGTTCAAACTCCCTGATCAGGATGAGCAGAAAATAGTTTCAAAATAATTTTGTAAATTGATTGGTACAAATTTTAACAATGTTTCAGGTACCAATGGTAGTAGGCTTGTTTGAACAATGAGACTACCAAGGAATTGATACAAGATGATTAATTGGAACAAAAGCAATTGGAAGTATCGATTCAGAGATAAATTTGTTTCCAATTTGCAGACCATGCATAACAGAAGTTGAGATTCAAATGGATAGATATGAAATGACTAGAAAATAATACATCATCAAAGATTCCAAAAAGAAATACATAGACATGCCATTGAAGGAATACCAAAAATGCTATGATGATGTATACAATGTTTATGTGTTACAATTTTGTCTCACCATTGAAGTAGAATTTGGCATGTTGTTACATAGGTGTGATTGTGATATTCTCTGTGGACATCTTGATTTCCCACTTCCAATGGTGCACCCATTTACAATCTGATTGTGTTGTCTTCATTTTTGTCCTCTGCTGTACTTACTGTTATCTTGTCTGTGATTGTTGGAACCATAATATAATGATGTTTTATTCTGAAATAAAACTTATGCAAAGCTTTTCAGTTATGTCAAAGAGGATATGGCAGGACTTGTTGGATGAAGATGTATCTATACTTGTTGGTTCTGTGCCAAATTTAATAATGAATTTGATTAATATTTGTTTGGAGAATTCATGATGAAACTTTTTCATGAAATGTTGTCCCTGCTTATAATTAAATTCTTATTGCAATTTTATGTCCCCAATATGAAATTTAATGGTAGGATATTGATTGATTTTGGTGTTCCATCTTTTAAGAATGCTGGTGACATGATTTTTGTGGGATGATTAATAAGGGATAGAAGCACTTGCAATACAATGCAATACAATGCAATGTAATGCAATACAATACAAAATTTTGGTAACAAAATCATTTGAACAAAACTTGAGAGTATGTGAGACATGTGGATTCAGAATTTTTCAAAAACATTTGGGAACATGAGTCATGTGTTGGTAATTGAGAAGTCATTTTTGTTTTGATTCTTCAGCATTCATTATTTCTCATGATTTTTTTTGTTGTGTGTCAACGATGGGGTTGTAATCCAACCAAAACTCAAAATCTGCTGTGTTTTAACTCATCAAACAAAACATGACAGGCACAAGAGAAGCAGAGGTAAGTGAGATAACAATGCAAATGTGACAGGTGCAGGAGAAATATATAATCCACTAAAAATTGCAAAAATGCCTCTTCTGAGTTAATATGCAGCATCAGTAGAGTAGGCAAGTAAATTATCTATTGATACCAAACTGTTGATCCAACAACCAAGTCATTTTGCTAAAGAGGGATAAAATTTAGCCATTTATCTTGTTGGATCTTTGTTTTTCTGGTGTATTTGGTGGATTTTTGATACAAAAAACCTCAAGAATATTCATATTTAAATAATTATTGCAGTTTGACAAAATCATAATTTTTCAATTAAATAGTCATATGGTAGGTATTTCTGAAGTATTGAGTATCTAGATTGTAAAAACCTAGATTCACAATGTATTCGTGATGTCATTCAACAGCCATATCTTCAAGATACAATTATAATGGGGACAAAATCTAATTTTCAACCATATAAATTAAACCAAAAAGCATCCACTCCCATTATTTTCCTTGGAAGGCATACCCCTGATTAAAATGACATTTCAAAAAATTACATTCTCAGGGAATTTTTCTACAGACCTATGAGGAATGACTTTTCTACTTGATATCAGCTTTCTTGTCTGTCAATGGGTTTGAGATTGGACAAATAATTTTTGATTTATGAGAGGTTGTAGTTTTCAAAGTTGAAGGGTTGTTTGTTCAAATTATTGACACAACATACCTTGTACTGAATCCATATTTGATTTTGAGATTTTTCCAGATTTTTTTCTGGACTTTGGCTTGAATTTCATTCTCTAGATAATGTCATGCCAAAATGTTGCAAAACGATAGATCCTGGCCTGATTTGTGTAGTAATTCAGCAAACAATCAGCCCTGGGAATGTTTTGAAAGGCTTGAGAACTTGAAACAAAATCTGTGTAGGAAGGATATTATCCTATGAAAGCATCTATCATTAGGGTTGAAAAGCCATGTGTCTATATTTTACTATGGGCTATGATGTCAAGTCAGAGTAGAATAGCTAGTCTACCAAGAAATCACCCCAAAAATAGTACAAAAGCTATATATAGATGTGTAAATAGCTATACATTGTAGTGTTTTATAGCTTTCTTGATTTAATGACATATTTATCATTGCTACATATTTCCAATGCAAATATATAGCCTAAATTAACTTTCTTTCATTTTAATGAGATATCAAGTATCATAGTATCAAAACAATAAAAAAACCAACCAACAAACAACTGGTATCAAGTGTCATAGCCTCAAAAACAATAAAAAAGCCAACAAACAAACAACAGGAAAAACTCACCATATTCACCACCATTTCACCAATTGAATGATCAAACAAACCAACCAACCAACAATCAGTCCAACCATGGCACCCCAAACCAGCAATGATTATGGTCCTTTTAGCCTACCTGTTTTGCCACTGTATTCATTGATATTGAGTTGAAAAATTTCAAAACCAAAGGAAACTGTTTTTGTCACACTCAGATGAGCAAAGACTCTTAAAGTGAAATATTGGACTTTGGCATTGTGTTGATATCTCAGGAACAATTAGATAAACCAACACAAGTGCTAATGAAAAGAAACAAACATGGACAACACAAGGATGGAAATGGCTTAAAAATTTACAAATAATACCACCAGCACAAACATAAAAGGACACAAAATTGAAATATTTCTGCTATCCCAAGTCCAAGCCCTATGAGTTAACAAGTGGCATGCATCAACTAGCTATCCTCTGATGACAGGAGCAATGCATAAGAATTACCATCACTAATAACTTTTGTAAGAGGCCAAACACAATGTCCCAATCTAAAAATAATCATATAACAAATCAACAATTTGAGCAACATATTTTATGTGACATGAAAATTCATATTTGTATTTGGCAAATTATGCAACAATCTACCAACATCATGATGCACCTGGATTGATTGCTATTAAAAAGAAGATGCTTTGAGGTGCAAAAAAGTTATAAAAACCCCAAATGTTTTTGCCACTGTTGCCATTTCCTTTTTTATCACTGATGCCACTGTACAAGAAGAGACACCAGAAACTCATCAACAAACCTTCATACAACAGCGACATCACTTTGAAAAGCCTTCCATGGGTGAGTAGATGTGTCGCAAGCCCAAAATGGCAATGTCATATTGAACACATTTCACAAAACCTGTCACCATTTTTGACATAGTTGATGACAGAAACTTTTTCTCTTGTATTATTCCAAACAAGACAATGAAATGGAGTTTTGGAAGTATCAGGCTCATCAAGCTGTGATAGCATTGTGTCCATGACATCAAAAAACTACAATAAAACACCAAAAATTCCCAAAAGGCAATCAGGACATTCCATGCATGATGTGTGTTGAGGTTTACAGTACAACAATCAAACAGAACAGGCAAGAGTTCAGGTGTGTTGTTACTTTAATTTTGATGTTGGGAAATTATTTTTGTAAGTAAACTCTAACAACTTACAAAAATATTTAGGTCCTTTTCTGACAATTTTTGCACCTACTCCTGGCATCATATCTGTGCTGGATCAAAATATTAGAACTGGATTAAAACATAACTAGTTATTTCATCAGTAATAGTAGTTACGTTCTCTTGATAAGTTCTATTTCCATTATTTTGAAAATGTTAAAGTTTTTTAGTGTCAATAAAACCATTTTTTTCTGCTAGTACTCACAAAATTATGTTACATATGTAGCTTTTAGGTGGTAGTGGTAGTGGTATTGTGGGGACATGGGTGACCTATGCCACTAAAAAGGCGAGTTCTACACCCCACCACCAGTTTGTTCCTCCCTTTCATTCTGTTATCAATTTAGTGCCCTTGCCTTTTCATGATTATATGATTCTATCTGTAGGCTCCATTGTGTCAGCTTGCCACCTAAATACTAGCTATTACTAGCCACCAGTGCTACCTTGGTATCCGTGGTGTCAATATTGATCCCTGTAGTGATAATGTAGGTGAGCAAATAGAAATAAACCCAAACATATGGTGAAAATTTTGGGGTTCTTTTCGATTTCCTAGATTCCATACCTTTGTAAGACGGCAATTGCATTTAGCAGTGGCAGTGGTGAAATTTTGTGATGGAATCATTGTCACTTTGAGAGGCTGCGCACAAAAAACATTGGCCTCTCATGTTGTACCTGTAAAATGTAAAATTGTTTTTTGAGCAATCCCTTATGGTTCCATCGTAGGTAGAAAGTTGGAGCTCAATCAAGTTACACACTATGACATAAACCATAAGAGTTTTGAACAACTTCTAGTTGTACCATATTGTACAAGTAATGATACTTGTAAGCATGGGATGGCAGTGGTATCGGTGGGGTTCAGAGAAGGGGTCAAAAGTGTCGGTGGCGTTGGCAGTGTCAGTGACGGCGGATGCTGATGTGGTGGTTTTGGTGGTGGTGGTGTTGGTCGTAGCAGCATTTTTTTTCAAAAGGGCAAAATAGGGGAGGAGTGGGGAAATTAGAACAAAGTAAAGGTAATTTAAAAAAAATGGTTCTGCATATGCAGAACTTACCCAATTGCGATCACAGGAGGGTTATGACAATCAATTCGGAATGATTGCCATCATCATTTTCATCATAGCATTTATGACTAATAATAAGTAGTGGTTTGGGGTACTATTATTTTTATTGTGTTGTAGTGCAGAGTACCAGGTAAGTATTATAGGGTGTGGTAAGATGTGTTAAATTTGGTGATATTATTTGGGTAATAAAAATAGTGATGAAAATGTTTGGGAATTTTTAATGAAGAGTAGTAGTAACTGTTTACAAAAAATCCCTTTTGAAACTCCGTATGGTTCATGCCCGTATGAATGAACCATCTCGTATGATGTAGTAGGTGGTAGGAGTATCATGGAAAACACAGCACAAAAGAATTAAAAATTCTTCACCATGGCGTCCAGAGCATTCTTCTTCCTTCGCTCCACCGCCAGGGCACAAGCCAGGCTGGCGCTCACATCCACGCCGAGGCGAGCGCTAGCCTCCTCAAGCTATGACTACTACACCACGCCGGATCCCATCATGACGGGCGAAGATAAATCTCTCAATCGTTTGGAGAGGACTGAGAGCATTGTGAGTTGCGATGGAGATTGTGACGTCGTTGTAATCGGGAGATGCGTTGGCGAGACTTTGAGACCGCTTTTCGGTTCTTGTCTTTTCGTATGCTCGTCCGTTTTCTGTCCGTCGTGGTCCATTCTGAGCTCATGCAACTACCGCCTTCGTACGGTTCCAGAGGTGTCTTTGTCATGATTGATGCCTGCCCTCTAACGAGTTCGTTGTACCTCTCTCAACCCTTCAAACCGACTTTATTCTCGTCCCGTCTCAACTTGTATGTATAACACAGTACAAACTTGGTAAACATCGATCCAACGCACTCGAACTCATCCAAAAAGTGGAACCAATTGAAGTGGAGGGCGACATGGCCGTGTGTGATGGCGGCGGGGGAGCTTTGGGCCATCCATTGGAGTATATCAAGATTGGTTATCAGGGGGGAAAGCCGGTGTCTTGTATTTATTGTGGATTGAGGTACAAGCAAAAAGGAGCGCATTGAGGTCTTAATTTTAGATGGTGCTGGTTGACTGCTATTGATGTCTTTTGGTAGACTTTAATAGTTGCACGTGATAAAGAATTGTGCGTTGGTTCAGATGGATATTTAATCGCTGGTGTAGAGTGAGGGGGTGAAGTTGTCCTGGAATGTTTGTGGTTACGGAATGCAATGATTAGTTGGCTTGATTGAAGAAAAGTGGAGTCTCGTTTGATTGCATAAATTGAAACGTACTTATCAGGAATGTAAAAGTAGAAATTAAGGAAAAGAGATACCGTTTATTTATTAGTTGCTTAAACCATCTTTTACTTTTTTTTTTTTTTTTTTGCAACTTTTGAATAATTGAGTGCGCATCTTTTCAGAAATTGTACTTTGATTTTTACTTTCAATTCGCCTGAACGAAGTATCCTGTAGTTCGTTGCATTAAATAAAGACATTGATTGCACTTGCGTAAACGCTGATCTGCTAATAAATACTCGTAGCAAAGAGAGAAATGAGTTTTTGCACTGACCATGAAGGGATGATGTGTCTCTAAAAAAATATATTGCAGGGATCAGATTGAAATAGTGTTCTTTCTCTACGTTAACTATGTATTTTATTCGCTCGTTGCGAACAGCAGGGTAGTACAGGGGCAGCACCTATTCAGATACTTATTACCATAGAAACTCCCTCTACCCTACCTTTTCAAGCGATCTGGCTTAAATGAATGGCTGCGCTAGAGTGGAATACATCGCAATACATCATTAATGATTTTTACTTCTTATGACTAATTATTACTCTACCTATTATTACACTAGCAACTTTGACACATTGACATAATTCCAACAAATCATATAAAAACTAGACACAACTCACCCAAAAGTAGTATATTTGCTGCTAAATAATCAAGTCCAAACACGCATACTCAACACCGCAACCACGTTCCCATCACCTGCCCTTCCTCCATAAAGCACCGGTGCTACCACCACCTCATCACTAAAATTGAATTCAAAATGATCAGTCAGCCGTTGTGCCATGATGGCGACTGTATTTTGAACTTCGATACTTGGAAGCTCCTCATCGTCATCATACCCAAGCCATACGTATGGAGAATCTGTCCCATCCATGGTTGCCAGATAATCTTTGGGAGTGAGAGTAGCTTCCTCAAGTAAAATTTTCCCATGCACTTCCCGTTTCAATCCAAGTGCCCGCAACACACTTTCTTTTGGGGGGAATCTCTCACTGGAAGTCCAATTGGTGTTGGTGATGACAACAATTCTTCCCATGGTGTCACTCTCGCTTGCGGGGAGTATGGCATTTTTTAGTGCCTCGTGCATGGCACGGGCTACACTCTTTGCACTTCTCCCTCCTTCGCCAGAACGAGTAGTTTCCTCCCTCTCTGCCCCCGTCTCTAGTTCCGCAGAACTAGAACCCGATGGCTCTATCAAATTTGTTAAATTATTGGCTGGTTCTGCTGGCAAAGAGTCAATTGGGCGATGCATCACTCCTTCCATCGCCAAATTTTCAAAACTCGATCCACCAATGATCCAGGAAGTTCCAGATCAAGATATTTCGGAGAGGCGAGTGGCCGAGAGGGGGTTATACATGTAAAGTTGGGGTGTCTGGGCCTGTTCGGGATTTTTGGCTGCCATTGTATTACTTGTAGTATTATTCGATGATATTATTATTTCTGCCGGATTACTCGAGAGTGAAGCAGAACCTGCGGCGTACGATGACGATTCTATTGGGACTAACGAGTCATTGGCTTGTAGAAGACACGGCGTCGATGGTTCTGACCAGAGGGAAGGCTGCAGCTGTAGGAGGAGAAGTAGTCCGATGAAAATGAGTAGAATGATCGAGGGATGGTGTCGCATTTTTTGTTTGCACGTGGGATGATAATATGAGGAAAAGACGCTAGTACACATTTTCATTTATTTAGAAACTCAATTTGAATTTTGAAATCGACATTTTTTACTCACATTCAGCTGGCTACCCACTAAGTACGGTAAAAGACGGTAAATATCTCCCTAGTACCTACAATACCTACCTAGAGTTACCTCCACTTAAAAAATAAAGCTTGGTTGAAGTGTTACATCAAAGCAAACGAAAATGCCGCGTGGAAGGTGGAAGCTGGAAGCCCACCTTTCATTCCTTCGCTTGCTCGATCGTCTGCTTTCTGTTTTAGGTCTAGAGGCAATGGCATGGCGACGACGACGGTTTCCAAAGTAAGAACAAGCACAGCAACGGCGATCAATTCCCGGTAAATCCTAACATCCAACAACCCAGGGGAATACAGTCAAAGATACAATGAATCCACCGAACGCTTTAAACGCCATCTTTTTGGCATTGCTTTTATCAATCTCAAACTGCGATCATGGCTGTTGGGCATTTCAACTTCCGAGCCCATACGTCACCGGCTCCACTGCACCTGTCGCCCACGCCGCCTCTGGCTCTGTCAACGATGGCAGTAGACATCGTGTAGGTCCATCATGGGCTGGGAAATCTCGATCACCTGACAGCTCAGACAGAATCGGAAAAATTGAAAGAGCACGAATAATACAACGCATGGCCAGAGACGACGACGACGACAAAGTACAGCTCACAATCAACACCGACTCCTCCTCATCGTCAAAGAATGCACCCAAAGTCAAACTCTTCGAACTGGAAGATGCCTTCGAAGACGATGGGGAAAACGTCGTCGGAACCAAGTTCTTTGGTGGGAATGCCGTCAAGGAAGAATTGTACATTCCGGAAGAGGAAGAGCGGGCTTTGGAATTGCAGCGGGTGAGGAAAGACAGTGGAACAATCCTGACGGTGAGTGGGGAAGCTTTGGAAGAGGGGTATGATAGGTTTCGAGATGCAAATTCATTTGGGGATGAAGTGGCCCAACGGGTGGGAAAATCATTGCAATTGGCAGTGAATTCCATCTTGTACAATGACCATGATAGCACCTCGAATTCTTTTTCGTGGGTGGAAGATCCATCACTGGCATGGGAAACACCATTCACCAAATCAAAATCAGAATCTTCCTCCAAAATCACTCCATTATCGGAACTCAAGGCATCCAAATCATTTTACAACAAGTTGGACGTGGCAATCCTCTCTGCCCGAACGACCAACAGCAATGGGAATACGCATACAGTCGAGATCCGATGGGATATTGGAGCGGTGTGGCCCAACCCATGGGAGTCACGAGTATTGCTTACTGGAACTTCTACCCTCACAATCCGAGAGGATGGGGAGAATGATACATTTGTGGTGATGAAGCAAGTGGATCGATTGGATGGGCCCGATCCCAATGATGTGGTGGGAGCACTTTCGAAACAAATTTATCCACGCTTTTGGGACTTTTATCATATTGGAATGACGCCCTCTGCGGAATTGGACCCTCGTTTTTCGAGTATGTCCTCGTCGTCGTCATCCTTGACTAGGTCCTCTTCCAAAAATTTACAAAAAAACAAGGGACTCTTTTCGTCTTACAAATTGTCCCATGTACCACCACGTCTCATGACCCAGCCATCGTTAGTGGATGCCAATGGAAGATTGGGAAGGGCGGCACAAGCCTTGCCTAATCATGGGTTTACTACGGCAATCAAAACTATGGGACCGAACAAAGAGCAGTTCGTGCCCGTCAGTCCCGTAGAAGTGACCATCTCCAAAGCAGAAGAAGAAGGAAGTTCAATCACGTGGAGTGTCCCCGTCCCTCCGGAATTCGCCTCCAATCTCATTCTACCCACACCTTCCATTGAAGACCCACAATCCTCTGACGATGACGAGGAGACCTCCGAAGGGATATCTTCATCTACCGATACCCCAGCAACGAACAGCAGCCCCCGCAGCCCATTCCGAATCACCTCCCCGCCACCCAAACCACCCCTCTCCCTCTCGCACAGCTACGCACTCCGCCCATCACGGTTCGTCGCCACCATTCCCTTCTCGGGAAATCCTCAAGATGAAATAGTCTCCGAAATCAGGAGGAAATTATACCACGAGGTGGTGGAACGAGATGGGTTCGTTCCGAAATTGGACGGGGTTACGAATCGACCCGTGTTTTTCTTTTGGATGAATGATGCCAAGGCGTGTTTTACGAGGGAGGGGGGGTTGGGTATGGCGGTGTATGAGTATCGAGGGGGGAGTGAGGGGAGTGGGGAGATTGGGATTGAGTTGGAGTTTTGAAGTGGGTTGAAGGACGTGTTATATAATCCAACTGCAAATTGTGGAAGGATTATAATTTGTCATTTTTCTAATGAAGTGCAAACACAAGTAAGTATAGATTCGCAATTTGACTGGGTAAAATTAAAATAGCAACTTTTTCATTACTTGAATGATGGCATTGAAGAAAAGTTTTTATAAGTGTAATACCCACTTTGGTCAGTTTACTCAACTCTCAACTGTCACTCATTTTTTCTTTTGTTTTCCAGAGTCTGTGTATCATTCTGAATAAATTGTTAATAGCAATACAGTCTTTCTCCTGAATTCTGCATCGGCTGCCACTTGGTGTTGTACTGATTGCAATTGTATTGGAAGGCATTGTTGAAACCAGGGTATTCTGGGGGGCCCTGCATTCATCTGCACAATTTTTATCAAGCCAATGATGGCACCTCCAAAAACCGCCACTGCTGCCGTCACCAACGCCAATTGCTGTCTCATGAAACAACTGTGCCTAGGTTTGCAAATGGAACCTCACACTCTTCACCATATGGTGGGAGTGTCTTTCCATTTGCTAACCTAGATTGGCACTGCAGGCAATGCAATTGGCACAATCTACACCAAAGTAGTGCCAGCTGCTAGCAAAAGCTAGCAAGTTGGTAGCATTCTGGTATGATGGGGGTTTGTGGACCTGATCATGATATTTTTGAATGAAAGATCAATACATTCAGCAACAAACAATCAGGGATGGCAGCATAAAGATGGTAGGACATGGTACTCACCTGTTTTGGTGCATGGATCACCCATGTCACTGCCTTTGCACAACAACTGACAAAGAATCTTAAATCTCAAATAATGATGGAAGTAAGCAACAAAAATGAAGCAACTGGAATCAATAAAATTTACCAATCCCTCAAGATTAGAAAATGATACTCATTAACATAACTGAAAAATACTATTGTACTGAAATAAAAATTATTTTTTTAAATTTAGCTCATAGATTATTGATGCAGCGCATGCCAACCCCTTCATTTCACAATCTAATGTTGTAAATTCAAAAGAAGAAGCAGTTGGATTGTATTATGATGCCTTTTAAGTATCTACACTCAAGCACCAATCTTCCAGAAGAGATGCAATCACCATATGATTGTTGTGTCTTTCATAAATTGATTTCGCAAATGAGGTAATATCACTCTGGGTGCGCCTGAAATGTTCATTTTTTAATTTTCTTACATGCATACACAATTTTATACTTTAACATATGTATTGTACACAGTAACATGTTGGTTCCTCCTAACAGGATTAGTCAAAAATGCTGAATTGTCACCTTGATACAACACTAATTTTTAGGAATATAACACACATTATTTTTCAGAAAATTGTGAATGAATGAAGCAGAGAAATAATCCACAAAAATAATACATACCATAATAAAGAGTAGCAGATATCTTGAGCACTTTTCAATAGTGAATGGTTTCAAAAAATATCCTATTAAACTCATTTCAATAACACTCAGTTTAAAAACCAAATTTGTTTCAAAGATAAAAAAATCAGTACAGTATCATGCAGTATTTTATTTTAAAAATGTAATAATGAAAAATTAGAAAACAAAAATGAATTAATATTATCTCTAACACTATTTTACTTCTGATTTTCCTCTCAAATGTTTGTGTTGGTAAACCCCAGCCAGCCGGCCATCCCACAAACCCATCCTCACTATGAGGCCATCAGTCTTTCCTTGGCCAAATCTCACCAAGCTTTTCCCCACTCCCCCCTGTCTTGTAAGATCTCATGGACACACCATTTTCCATTGGCAACCAACATTTTCATCAAAGCCGTCATTGCCATATGCAACCACATCATCACCAATGGCTGCATCACTGCTGGTGCCCAGATTGTCTCCATTACCTACATCATTGTTGTTGTCCATATCATTGCTGTTGGCAGTATCATTGATGTCACCCAAATTTCCTCCAGTGCCTGCATTAGTTTTTGCCACAACATTGCACAGCAATGTTGCGTTGTTTGCAAAACAATAAACATTGTTGCTG
>JALLOT010000161.1:0-21621 GCA_036939595.1 Thalassiosira livingstoniorum | reverse complement strand
TATCAAAATAACATTTTTTTTTTAATCTTACAGCCATCAATGTAAAGTTACAGTGTTTTCATATCATTTTTCACAGTGAAAAAATTACCAATTTTATTATTTGAGGCTGTTAAACTAGTCTCAAGTCATGTAGAATTAGCAGCACTGCCAGCATCAGGCACTTTTTCTCATATTTCAATGATAATTGGTGCTTTCATAAAAAAATAACAGAAATAGGGAAAACTTGATGTCACTGTAATTTTACAGTGATTTTGAAATCAACAGAGACACTGTTACATTTAATCATTTGACTCTGGAACTTCTGTCCCACGATTTCTTACATGACAATGACATGTGACAAATAGGAAATAGCTTTTTCATATCAGCAAAAAGCTCTGCAGTTCTTCACACACCCACCCCAACACCAATATCTAGAGCATTGGGTTTTTACTCTGGAGGGTTTGTTCCTGTTCAATTTTTCATGAAATGCAGTCAACCAACACAATAAATGGTCAGGGTCATCATCATTTGGATTGCTAAATTTGGTAGCAAAATCAGCTCTCTCATTCAACTCATAATTTTTTTGCCTCTTCCTAAGCTGCATTACCTTCCCATAGTCATCACCAATGCTTTTATCCCCACAATGATGGACAATGAATACATAAGCTCCTACTTAGACCACAAGTAAATTCAGCATTTTCTACCATTGGCTTATTCTGGGACTCCTATTGAAATGATAGCTGCAGGCCAACAGAGCATTCACTTGACAAAAGAGAAGTATAAATTTAAACTGCTTTAGGTACCAGCAGTCTGGAGTAAATGCATCCTTAAATGATAGCCACCTCTGATGGCTATTGTTGTTGTCATCAACTGTATGTCTCCCAAAACAGTACCAATACATCATGTATTAACAACTGTAGTCTACTGTCAAAAGCTCACCTCCCACTTTCCTCTTCCTGGTACCCACCTGGTGTGTTGTTGCTCAAGTATTTGTCATAATTGAAATGTGTTTGCTGTCAGCAATGGCAACAAGCCACAAACATCATCCTGGATACTTGGGTTTGTTCACTAGCTGAACAGTCTGGTAGCCTACCTCCTTCCCCTGCATATGGCAAAGAACTTTTGCCGCAATCAACCCCCCTCAGCTACCCAACACACCTCTACTTAAAAACCATTGTCCCATAAAACCCCTTCTTCTTCAGCTCAGCTAGGGTTGGTGGTATGGTGCCAAACCCTAAATCAAGCTACACAACACATCCAGTTCGCCAAATTGGCTCAGTGTTATGGGTGTAGAGTGAAGCAGTCTTGGGCATTTCATTTTCAAATGCTGACTTTGCATACAGACTCTCCTCCAGACAATCCTTCTCCTTCTCCACCAATTTGATGTGAAAGATAATGCAACAGAGTGTGCATGTAAAGGTGCAATATTAATTGCCAAATGATGTTGGCTTCCGCTTTACAAGCACCCAGCTCAGACAGAACTCTTTCAAGAGCTTCACAATTGATTCATCAAGACAAGTACACCACAATGGATCAAATATCTTATTCATGTGGTCATTGAACATCTTCTCAATCATGGTTCTGATAGCTCATGCTTTGTCATGATATTTTGGTGCCAAATTCTTTGTGGGTTTTGAGTGAGTTCTAAGAAGAAACCCTTTTTTATCCACTTCATGACTACAGGAGGATTCCAAAATGTATCTTCTTCATTTTTTACCTTTTTTGGATTTGATGTGTTGTTGGACTTTGTTCCACTTGCCTTTGAATCCCCTACATCATCTCTCTCATCACCATTGTCTACTCCATCAAAATCAAAGAAGTCTTCAATGTTGTATTGCGGGTCAAGTGAGAATAAAAACAGAATTCCAAAATATAAAAATTTGTGTTCAGTAAGATTCTTCTTTGTCCCTGCTGCTTTCAGTGACACATTGGTTGCCAGTATCAGATGCTCCCATGCCTACTTTGTTGGGAAGAAGTGCTCAGAAAGTTAAGTAAATCCCACTTCTTCAAAGTGTGCACCTTCAGATGCTTGATCAAGGGATGATTCTCCTCCCTTGGAGAATAACTGTCCTCTGCCACTGATAGTTCAAACCTTGACCAACTCCAATCATCACTGGTTGATGGGCCATGAGTATCTGGTATTGCAGCTGCGGCCATTCCTGTTGGTTATGTATTCCAACCATTCACACAAGCGTTGACTTCATCCTTGACTTCCTCACCTGAGTTTTTAGCAATGGGCTTGTGGTTGATATATTCTGCTACAAAGTTTATGTTGTTTGGTGCTACTCTAGCACCACTTCCTTCTGCAACTGCAACTGCAGCTGCTACTGATTCATCTGTCATAGAGGTTGTATTTGTTGCTACCACATTTGATCCCCTGATCAAGGCAGACAGTTGATCCATCACTGTATTTGCTTTCATTGCAACTGTTTTTGTTTTTTGTCATTGTCAAGTGATTGAAGAATTACAGAGGTGTTCCACTGCTGCATTTGCTGCTAAAGGTTACACAGAAGGATTTGTTGTTGCAGATGAAGATGGAGCCACATTCAAAGACTGATTGTCAAAAACACAAGGCCCCAGATGGATCAAGTCATGAAAGACTGAAAAGACACTCTGCCAATGGGAAAATTGACCAGGGTGAGTCATTGCAGAAGAATTGGTTGGAAGGGCCTGGTTTTACCAGTTTGATGCATGCTGGCTTTGTCAGAAAGCAGTAATTTTGGAAGTGTTGATTGTTACATCTGAGATAGACCAAATTCCGTTGGTCTATTTAAAGGCAGCTGAGGTGAATTGAAGCCTAGTTTCCCTGTAATCATTTGGGACCTTATCCTTTCAATAGCTTCTGGATTCAGGGTACCTCAGAAGACAGCTTCTTGCAATGGCATTCCTGTCCAGTTTCTTGGGCAATTACTTCACAGTGGTGTTTTTGAGACATACCCATCATAAATCCAGCTTGTTACTATGGGCTGGAAGGGCACCTTCTGCTCAACAAAAATGTGTAGCACTTTTTGTACATGTAGACTGATCACTGTGGAAGCTCACAGAAGTCTAATATCCAGTAGTTTTCAGGATGAGATGTGTCGCAACTCTTTTGAAGTGACACTGTAATATTAGGGTGAAAACTGAATTATTACAGTTTTTGACATGTTACTCACTGTTGAATCATCTTATTTGCATGGGAACCTCTCACATTTTGTCCTCCAAAATAACCATCATTTATCCTGTTTCATTATTATCATAAATTTATAATTTTTTTTATTAATATTGATTTCAAATGAAATTATTGATTTTGGAATGACGTGATGCTCAAAAGAGTTAGCTTCAAAGCCAAAAGCAGTGGCTTCAAAAACTAGAAATCCCAATTCACTTTGACACATTCCTTGTCTGATGAATACTAGCACACCAAAATAGTACGTATGTCTGAGGCATTTTATATCATTATCATTCAATCATGATATACCCACTTCTCAGTCAAGAACTTGGAATGTCTTTATTTTCTTGTCAAATGGAAACAGATCAAGATCAAACAGATTCTCACTTGTTAACAAATCAGCAAAAGCAAACTTGATTCTGACAACAAATTGATTGACTTATTGTCAAAAAATTTCTGCAATTATTTGGTGGATATTTTTTAGAAATAGTCAAAGACAGTAGAGGTAAAGACCCAACACTATTTTCATTTCCCTTTTCACCAGTCGCAATCATTTTGTGAAGGTTTTCAGTGATGAAAATGATCTCTCAAATAAATAGCATGATTGTAAAGACCCAATTGGTTGGATTTGGTTCGAATGTTTAGTTAAAAATGTTGTATACCAATCGGGTATTTTTGATTCCTTTATTTGTAGGAGCTAAAGGGATGATCCATTTCTATGACTAAAACACAACATTTTTTGTAATGTTGAGTGTAATTAAATATGAGGAAATCTCTAAAGCAAATCAAAAATATCAAAAATACAAATAAATATTTGCCAAATAACAAAATTTTGTAGCAAGCTAAAGTTTGCATGGAGGTGTCTTGAAATGAAATTATAATGCCAGCACAAGGTGTTAATTCTTTTGCAAATGAACACAACTGTCAGTACTCACAAGTTATTGTAGAAATGATATTAATTGAATAAGAAAACAGGGGTTACTGGCAGCAAAAATCAAGCACATTGGAAGAAGTGTTCAAAATACTTGTAACTTAAAATTGGTGTCCACCATTGCTAGAGGTCATTTTGTTTACATAATTATGTGTAGATTGATGCAATCCTATGATCTTCTATAGGTTGACCTGGGTTGACCATGATTTGCAGAATAGGTGGAATAATTGATGATTCTTCTTGAATGCTCTTCCCCTAAGTACTTATTGTAACAATTGCAATGATCTAAACAAGGGAATTATATATGCTATGCACAATGGTACAATACTAATATCTTCCAACGTGTTGTCATGAAGCAAAACTAATAAATAGAGTCTTCAAGAAAGATACAAAGTGGGCGAGTTCGCAAAAATCTGGTATCATTTTAAGTGATTCTGTTTGCTTTTCTGTACAAATAGCGAACTTTGGTTGTACTATAAACCATGAAAGAAACGTAGCCTGCCAAAACGCAGTCCCGACATTTCGGAAACGTCCCAGCCAAGTACGGCGGCTCATGTTAGTCTTCGAGTAGCTTCACACTTGTTGATGGGAAAGAGCCAATGTACAATGTTGGCAGAAGACGCTTTCTCTCCTGCAACATGCAACAGAATCCGGTGAATCGTCAGCAATGTCAAAATCATCAAAACACTCGTTCGTCATGACGGATGTATACGAAGATCTCAGATCTTGACCAGAATATTTCAACTCGTCGTTGCTACTCCGATTGTCTGACGGATCTTCCACCAGACGGCGCAATCGATTCTTTGCCGCGAAGAGAGTAGGCGCCGACGAAAAGTCAAAGCCGTCGATCTCAGAGAGAAGTGCGTCTAATAATTCGTCTGTCTCGTCGACTTGCTCAATTGCGTTCAGAATGGCGGCCAGCCCGATGCTCGACTGCCTTTGAAGCGTGAAGTAATAGTCTCGGACGGCATTCTCTGTTTGAAATCCAATTTCATCTAGAATGAATCCCCAATTGTCTTCACTAATATCGACACGGGCAGCGACTAGGGATAGAAGATGGTGGGCAACTTGGAGACTCGTTGGCGCGCACAGCCGCCAGCCAACGCCTTTGAGAATTGTTCTTTCCATTGACTCGATTTCTTCTACTGTGTATGTGCCGCGGCTCATCTCGGCAACGAAGTCCGATCCAAAAACGACTCGTTCGTGAATTTTAATCGCGATGTACAGTGCCGTCATGACGGCCAATTGGAACTGTTTCTGGTCGTGTAAAATTTCTTGTGCAAGACGAGTTTGCACATTGACGGAAAAGAAGCGATCGGCCAGTTCCATCGCAATGACGACGACTTCGCGGCTGAATTCGCAATGGTCCACGATGCTGAAACACCAGTCAACGATTTTTAAACGGTCTTCGTTGGTAACGGCGTCTGAGTTGTAGACGGCTTCGGAGTTGCTGAGGCGAAGGTAGTCATGGCAGAAGTACACATTTCGTTCGTTTGCCATCATGACTCTTAGTGAGTCTGACGCCTGGACGGTGTCGTCCATGAGAGAGTCGTAGACGGAAGGTTTGTTGGAGGATTCGTTTCGTGCCATGGTTTGGTGTTCCATAGTCAGTTTGAGAAGATTATGTGAGAAGACGAAGTTGTGCTAAAAAAGACAAAAGGGATGGATTGTTGATAATAAGTAAACCAATATGGTACTGTAATGTACTACTCCTAAGTACTCGTACTTAATAAGTAGTACTTACTTCAGTCTACTTCAGTAGTATAGTCTAGAGAGAGCTAGCTAAAGTAAGTAGGTAGGTGGGTATGGTATGAAGTTCGTTTTTACCTGTTTTTACTGAAAAAAAAAAACTGAAGAAGTATATTTTAAGTAAGTAAGTAAGTGACTAGTTTAGGACTACATGCGGCTAGGCCGAGAATTCAATATGTGAGTTATGTGAGGGGCAATGTGAGGAGGTTGAGAAGGAATTAAATGTGACACCTGAGGTGTCGCCGAGGGAAACAGTGTCGTCATGAAAGGTGGGGGGTGAGGATGGATGGGATGGTGCAGTGGTGGAGTCGTAGAAGTTGGACATGTCAGCAATGGTGGACGTGACGGAACCGGAGGAACCATGGGATTGGGGAGAGCGAAGGTGGAGTAAGTGGTAAGCAAATGTTTTGGTGATGATGAGACCAAGTTGTTGAAGCAAATATTCCTTGGGAGTGGGGCAAGTGTGGGAGTGTCCATAGAAGCGGTTGGTGGAGTTTTTCTTCCAAAAGGCATTGGCGGTTGCGACTATATTTGTGGGTGTGGGGTGGTGAGCTGCTCGTTGGTACATTTGGTGGGCAAATGGGCGGGATGAAGGGAAGGTCATGGGTGGGTTGAGAGACTTGTCGCCGAGGACGAAGCGGTGGAAGCCAGGCCCCCAGCGCCCGAATTGGTCGAGAGCCATGGGGATGAGGACTTTGTTGGTGCGAAATAGATCAGCTATGATCTCATCTCCTGTGAGGGTGATGCCCGTGCTCTTATCCGTATTGCCATTCCTCATGTACTTACCTCGCTCATACCGTTGTAGATGCTGATGTCATTAAAAGCTCATCAGATAGATCAAGCCATTGAATCTCAAGCCGTAATATAGCTTGAATTCTTTGATACATGTGAATGATTGTGTATATGACTATTTTTTACAACTAAAAATAAATTTCTGATCAGGAGCAGTCCAGGCATTGGAGCTTTCACAATAAAACTTTGTTACTTTTCATCATCCTAGTAAGATATTTTTATGGCAACTTCAGTATAACTCTTCAGATAGAAATTAGAAAATTCATTACTATTGACATCATCAACATTGATAATGATAGAAAATATAGCGCTGTGTCTCCATGGTTAATTTTTCATTGAATGGAGATTTTTGTAAATCTAACAATCTACTGAAAAGTTTGTAATATCTGTGCCAATTCCCTTCTGTGGTAGGGGGTCCATGTGACCCAAAAATAGAAAAAATGTTGAAAAACAAAATATTGGAAAAGTCTGTCTATCTCATCTCTCATGACACCTGCATGCATTCAAAATTGAAAGCAGCTCAGAGAGGATGATTGTTACAATTGTATTTCCAATTTGAGGGAAAATTTCCTTATTTGTGTACACCACAATACAACAACTAGTGGATAATCTGATATAAAGAATGTTTCCCTCACACACATTACAGCTTCTAGTTTGTAGTTGCTGTGTCCAAATACCATCATTATGTGGCATTGGTGCACAATAGTGTACATAAAATTGACTTTCCTAAGACAATGCTACATGATAAAAATCAAGAAAAAATTGACAACTCCACTTGTCTTTTTATGAAAATGACAAGAAGGAGCCCGTCCCACACAGCAATTTCAACTGAATCTGAATGTACCTGCCCTCATTCAACAGAGCCTAATGCTCTCTCTTGGCAATGTTCCTCAAAAGATTGATTGCTATGGATTCAATAACCATTGTGATTGATGAACACAATCACTTGTGTCATGAAAATGGTGCTGCCACCATCAGCAACAACAACCACAGTGACAATGTTGTACCTGCTGCAAAACCCCACATAATGTCAGCAGCAACAGCATCAATACCAACGCAACAAAATTCCCTCCCTCTCAATTCACCTTCATTGCACTGCCACCAATGATGCCGGGCAAACAAACATCAACAACAACTGTTGTTTTGCAGCTAGATGCCAACACCACCATTGCCACCATCAGAACAAAAAGGTATATATCCAATTGTAGCAGAAAAAGGAACATCTATCACCCCCCCTTTCCAATATTTGACATATCTAATCTTTTCCATCCATGGCAGCAGGGAAGGTTGCTGTGATTGGTAAGCAGTTGCGGAAGTGGTGGGAGAGAACTAACTGTTGTCACTGTCTGCGGAATCAACAAGAGTCTCACAACAAAAACAATCTTATAACCACTTGATGGGAACAAGAGAAAACTTAATGAGTAGAAATGCAAGAATACATACTTTGTTGATTGCAGATCCGCAGGATTAATAAACTGGTTGCACCAACAACTGCATCAATTTGGATGCAACTGTGTCTATGATCAGCCTTTGTGATTTATGCAAAACCAAAAATTTTAATACAAAACACTTTACAATCAACATGGAAGTGACAGCTTACATCACGGTAGAGTAGATTGGAAGGAAGAAATCCCAGCATATCCATGAATTTAAAAAAGGTGGTACAACTAATGGTGGGTCATGCATTAGCAGGCAAAAATGTCTTACCATCAATATGAATACAACAATCAACAAAAATGTTTTTATATTAGAAGCTGCAGTGATGTAAATCCAACCACTAAATGTGCAACAAATTAATTATTTAAGAAACATTACTGCATCAATAATTTTAATGCTGATTTCATTTTTGATGCAACTCACATGTTAGTTAAATACTGCATACCTAGTTAAAACATGTTTAGAATATGATTTGAATTAGGTTGAAAACTTATGGAGTTTTAGTTTTGATATCAGCATTAGTTGTTTGTAGTTGAAGTTGAAGTTTTGGTGTTTTGCTTTGAATTTTTAATTGAAAAGATATTGTTTCAGCTATAATTCCATTTTAATTGCAACTAATCAGTTGCAATTTGTAAGATGGAAAATTCTGAGTGTGCATAAAAAAATTGATCAAAATTAAGGCAATAACAAGTATGAAATTATTTGTCATTTATAAACATTGTTAAAAAAATATAACAGGAACCTAAACTATTGTTCCTGCTTAGCTTTCCCTTAACTTATTATGTTTTAGTATTTTTATTGTATCAATCTTTGTGTCAAGGTATTGATTAGGATTTCTAATTGAAAATGACATCATACCATTTCAACAAAAAAATTATATTAAATTTGATTCATATTTTGTAAATTTCATTTCCAACTAACTAGGTGTAGTTAGTAAGATGGTAAAATCTGAGTGAATGTAAACAAATAGTGCCTATTTCAAACTGATATTAAAGAAGGTATTTCTTCTTTTAAGTTGCAAATAATAGTTTTAAATTGTTTTCTAATCTTTAAGTAGCCAAGTGTATTTTCATTTGTATCAGCAATCTACAATTATAATTTGTGATTTTGATGGCTGTTGTAGTTGCATGTACCTTTGTGTGTACTTGACACATACTGTAATCTGTATGCATGTAGTTGTAATTGAATATATAACATAATGTACTCTTTATTTTATTATTTAAACTACTGTTCTTCTACTTATTTCACCTGACATGTTACTTTGAAATATGAATACAGAGCATGATGCTAATGTTAAGAATGTGATAAAGATAAAAACTACAACAAGAACAATCTAAATTTGATATTGTACTCATCAGTACTTTTACTCTTAGTTCAATTAGGATGTGTTCAATGCATTGTTTATTTGTTTGACAACATGCATGTGGGGTACAAGGGAATGGGTGAGGGGACATCAAGTCATGAAATATTGAGTCAAGAAGCCATGTGCTTCATATGAACTTGCAGGGCATCCCCTCCTGTTAAATTGTGGAATTCAATCCTCAAAAACAAATATTTAGTAAAAATGTGAGTACATAAGCTCTATATTTTTGTCAGTCGATGGTAGAACATTGTTTTAATTATTTGATGATTGTGCCAAAGATGTAGATTGAGTGTAGTACCTTGATACATAAAACCAGTACTGTTTTATTGATGTACTTACAAGAATATTCTCAGGAGTGTTTCATACACTCTCAAAACCATCCACAAATGTTCTATGTTTCAATAGAAAAAGTAATTACAAATTCACAAAACAAATTTTTGTGTCAAAACTGTGCAAAACAAAACACCGATTTCTCATTATTTTACTACTACATCACAAAATATTAGCAACTGCTAATGAATACCATGCATTTGCTAGTAAATATACTTTTTACAAAATCTGGGGAATAAATTAATATTTTTTTTCTGAAAAATTTTGCAAACTTCATTCTTTATATATATCTAACAAAGTTCAAAGTTTGAACAGTTGTAGTTGGGTTTAGAAAATCACCTCTTGACTGCTGGACCCCCTATTTGTGGCTAACTAACACCTTACTTGAAGATGTCAAATGTACTGATACCTTCAAAAATATTTGTCAGGACCAATAAAAAATGTCTGGAAAATGTTCAAAGTATGTCCTTGATTTTTGTGTATGGTATATGCTACAAACATAATTATTAATAACAATGCACATGTCCCAACCATAATCTCGGGATATGAATGTTTGGGTGGCTGTTCTATTTTAGATTGACCACAACAAAATATTTTTGAAAGGTAACATTCCTGAAAAGAAAAAATAAATAGTTTTCATCTGTAGTACTTATCTAATGTATCATCATTCTTTGAAACAATAAAACATTGGTACAACAATGTAGAATAAAACTACCCCCAAAACTGCTGATATTGTATATGTGTTAAAACTGTATTAGAAAAACAAAACTTTCATAACTGTTTTAATTTTATTTTCAAATGCTGATGGCACTGTATTTTTTTGTAGCAAAGGTATACTTGTTAAATCCAGTCCCACCAGCTCCAGTCCCAGATGGCAAGCTCAGTCGCCACTGCCACAGGAGACTGCAGCTGCCGCGGCCTAGGTAAATAGCCAGACCCCGAGTTGCACTTTCTAGCTCTAGCTCCTCATAAAATAGCAAATCTCATGAGTCACTAGATCTCTTCTGTCTTGCTAGGTTCAACACTTATCCAGCTGGATGTTAGAAAATTTGGGTTTGAAATGGGTATCAATGCATTTGTGTTTTTATCCAGTTTCAACTTAGATATATTTCTGGACTTGTAGGATTAAAATTGATGTGACAACACTTAGGCTTTCATCAAGGACTGCTAATGCAAATAATGTTATTTTTTATTTTCAAAGTAAAAATATAAGGAAAAACTAGTTTTGTTGCCTACAACTTGTTTTGAAATTGAAAGTAAATGCAATCACCAAGACAGAGCTGAAAACCAATACCATACCCAATGCCCAATGCCCAATACTCACTCACAATTTTTAAGTGAATGGGTATACCAGTTTGATATCCATCCAGCAACCTATAAAAATATTATTAAGTATCCAAAACTTACCCGTCCAAACAAAAAAGGCTCAGATGCAGACCCCTGTTGCATACAGGACTCTACAGTATACCTCAATAAAATTAATCAATTCCTTCTTCTTTAAATGGAAGAAATCCTCTCAGCTCCCAATACACCACAATAAAAGTTGTATAAAATTAAATTTAATTTAGTCAATTGTTCTAAAAAAATACAGTATGTTTTAAAACATTTAAGATCAAGGCTTAGAACAAATGAATCCATCCCAAATAAACAAACCATGTTTTGGGTTTCCTATGTATTTAAAGTATCCCCTAATAATTTGGGAAGCCTGGTTGAGGAAATTTCACATGGCAGATAGGTAGTTGATGAAAGGCAGGATATTCATGTGAGAAACAATGTTTTTTACTTATTAAGACCAGAGAACATCCTCATCCCACATCTTTTGAGCTAGTCACTGAGGAAAGAAATGGAAAACAATTGAAAAAGAATTTTCTCCACATTAGGCACTAACCAATTTTGACCATTGCAATTCAGTAGCCAAAAAACTCATTAGTGCAATGTGATTGTGCTATTGAAATTTAGTGTGGTAATGATAGAATTAGCACTGAAGTTTGATTACTACAAACTTACTGAAAGAAAAGATTGTGCATTGTTTGTTGTACGGTATACCTGTTTTGTTTTGTCCAAGTTGGTATTTTTTTCAAAAATTTCTTATCTCCCTCTAAAGATAGGTATTTTTGTTCTGTTTGGAACCATGGAAATAAAAAATGCAGACTGTAAAATTCAGACCTTTGAATGAGATTCCGATGAGATTAAATCTTTCACTTCTTTCAAGGACCCTTTTTTAGCTGTACTGTTTAAATAAAATGTCACAGTTGGTACTTATGACATACATGGAATGAAACAATAGACATGCAAACAACATCTCAAGGAAGCAATTGACTTCAACTCAATGTACAATCTTGATGAGATATTAGACCAAGACAAGGCAGTGAAGACATGTGTAAAGCTGAGTAATGTTATGTGTCAGATGAAGGTATACTACAAGAAGGAAATAAATGATATTGGTGACAAAACCCAATTGCTCAGGAAGACAAGATCTTATGCTAAGCTTGCAAACTGGTTTTTAATTTTTAAAAACTATACCAGAGCAGGTATTCTGACCTTCAAAGGCGGAATAGATTGTGAAACCAACAAAACATACATTTACAAGAAGATTCACTTGGAGGGGTTGGATTGTGAAGTAATGAATTCATGTCTCAAAAAGTATGGGATGGAATATGTGTAGCCTCTTTTGATGTCCTTTCTACATGTCAATGAAGGCAGTGACATTTGTGAATTTATGGTAATGAGGTAGACTGATGAATCAAGTTTGGCAGTTGACTTGGTGCCTAGATTGCAAGCTACAGTGATTCATTTTACAATCAAGAAATTTCTCAACTGCATTACTTTAATTTATAGTATACATACATACAAAGAATAAATTCATTAACTAATATCATTTGTCTTTATGTATCACAAGAAGTGAAATTTGATTTTTCAGATGATTGGCATGGTTATTTTTTAGTACTCTTTGCAATAAATTAGACCTATAATGATGATTGCTGGTATTAGGAATTGAATCAAAATCCCATTTCTTATGAAAGGGTTGAGTATTCATATTTCCTGAATAATAAATAAGATTAAAAACTAATCCTTCAGACAGAAGAAATAATTCATAATTTATTCTTAAAAAATTACCTAGCTACTAGAACTAAGGCAGCACATAACTTTTGCCTTTCTTTTGCACAAAAAAGTTTAGGAAATGCTTCCAGTTCTCAACCCCCACAATTGCGCATTGCTGGTCCACTGGTCTTTTAATACTACTTGTAATATCCATTCTTGTTCAAGTAGGACCAGTAGAGCAAGGGTTGCCTGGCTTCACAATGTGTCTCTTTGCAAGTGGTTGTACTAATAATGTTTGGTCCCATGGCAAAATTTCCAAGCCAATTTATCATTCAAGACTGTAGATAGATAAAGATAAATATGCAGTGAATTTGTGCACTGCATGTCTTTAGCCCAGCTGATGAGAAGAAAAGAAAGTATAAGGAATTAAGACATTATTTTTGGAAAAGTGATGCACTCATGTTGTTGTTTTGAGTTGGAGGCATGGTGGAAGCACCAAATGAACTTTCTGTTGGTTAGTTCTCACATTATTCAAGAAATTTGGGATGTCCATACCACTCCCTTGCTGCTGGTTACATTTTTCAACCTTGAAAAGCCTTCAACATGACATCCAATTCGGGACATTTTTCAAGATAGATAATATATGGATGAGTATTCAATTGATAAAATCCAGTTCAATCTAGCCAGTGAGGGGACCAAATGAACAAGATCTTGAAGGGTAGTTTCTCCACACTTGGCATTAGTCAGATTCTAACCATCATAATACAGTAGTCCAAAATCAGATAGAGATCAAAATACGATGGTGGTGCAAACTACTAAAATGACAATAAAAACATTAATATCAAATAAACCAGTATTTAACTTCAAACACTATAAACTTGCTCAAATGATAGTGCATTGTTCTTTGCATTGTAACTGTTTTGTTTTGTGTGTTTTCTTATTTCTTTTCAAATACTTTTAACAATCCTCTGAAGACAGATATTTTTGTTGGGCATTAATACATTGACACAAAGATTTAAATAATTTTTTTAGGAAATGATAAAGTACAGACCATTGAATGATGTCATGTTTCATTTTTGTTAAGAGTGTATATGTCACAGTTGATACTATGGTAGAAAGTATTGTGCCTCATGAGATTGTAAAGTGCATGGAAGAAATCATTAGCTAATGGTAAGTACCTCTCTAAGTAGAACTTGAGGAACAGTAAACACACTATCTACTAAGTAGTACTTACTACTAGTAACATAATATGATACTTCATATAACTTTGAACATTTCAGAAATGAAATTTCGATGCATACTTCTGACAAACACTCTCAAATAAATTGCAGAACAAAGAACGAAATTTCAAAACAAGCATGGTGAAAGTGGCCCATTTCATTTTTATTTCTGTCCTTTTTGGTTTCATTGACAATGGAGAGTGCTTCAGTGTTTTTCGTTATCTTGGGACAAACTGTAATAGAAGCAAAATAATTGTTCATTCGTCAAAGGAAAAATTGGGTGACCAGCATCTCGAGGAACCGATCGACTTCAAATCAATCTACAATCTTGATGAGGGGTATATAGCCAGGGCGAGGCCCTGAAGTCTGGTGTAAAGCTTACTAAAGCTATGCGTCAAATAAAGGTAGACTACGAAAAGAAGATCGATGACATCGATGGCAAAATCAAAAGGCTCAGGAACAAAAGATCATATACTAGGCTTGCGTATTGGTGCTTTGACAAGTATACCAGAACAGGCATACTAACCTTCAAAGGAAAATCAGACGATGAAACCTATAAAACATACATTGACGGGAAGATTGACTTGAACGGGTTGGATTATGACCTAATGAATTCATGCCTTGGAAAGTATGGAATGGAATGTGTGAAATCGGGAACCACACGTTCTTTAGGTGACACTGCCTGGAGTTTGACGTGTTCTTTACATGTCGAAGATGGCGAAAATGAAGGGGTAGACTGAGGAACTCCATTTACTGTTGGATCAGTTGCTAATTGATTGGGTGCCTAGGTTTTTATGTACAAAGATTTGTTACAATAAAGAAGTCCCTATATCGTGTTTCTTACAATCATAGTGTACAGGCAAGAAAGAAATTCATTATTACAAATATTTTTTGCCGTATTGCACAAAATGAGAATCAAAAAATGCTCTTGGTTGGCACAAATCTCATTAATTTCCTCTGCAATGACTAAGCCTTACAATTATGAATATTATCATTCGGTATTGAATCAACCTCGCATTCCCAGTAGGATTGAGTTGCAGTGTTTCCCTAAATAAAATAGACCAAAAGCTAATACTTTGGATAGAAGAAATCTTCCCAGCTCTCAACCCCCACAATTGTACATCGCTGGTCCAATGGCCTTTTAATACTACTCGTAATATCCATTCTCCTTCGAGTTGCACCAGAGCAAGGAACAAATTGATCTGGTCCAGCTTCACAATGTGCCTCTTCACAAGTTGCTGTAGTAATGGTGTCTGGTGCCACGGCGAAATTTCCGAGCTGATTCGTCATTCGAGACTGGAGATAGATGAATATGCAGTGTTTTTTTGTGCATTGTATGTCTTCTGCCCAGCTGAGGAGTAGGGAGGCAGGGACAACGTATGGTTTTCAGTCGGTATATGTAGCGTAAGAATATGAAGCCGAAGAAAAGAAATGGGTTTATGACTCACCATCGTCCACATTCATCTGTCCAACCAATGGTAGGACCCGACAAGCATTCTTGCAATGCATCAATTCCTTTTCCCAGGGTCTTCATGCCGCACTCTTGAGCTGTACATATCGATGAGATGAGAAGCGCATGAGAAATAAGAAAAGTTTTTCCTCTGAAGGAGTCACCAATAGTAAGCAGGCATAGATTGAAAGGGCTGAAACCAACTCACCTCTTGCAGCAAGATTATGCCTTGTGGAGTACTGCAGTTCTAGATCATTCCAGTTTGAGCAATGGCCACATTTCCCACAATGGGCGATGGTATAGTTCGCAAGATCCGCCTCCTCTTTACTGTCGAATTGACGTATATTTCCATCTTTGTGATCAAATGCGCAAACCTCAATTTCATTCATGTGCTACGTAAGTACAAACGCGGTATTTTGTCAGTGTCTGCTTCCCAAAGCAATGGAAAGGATGCAAACGGTGACGGCCATTTCAGTGATTGCATACAACGGCAAACAATTGCAATTACTACCTTGTACAAAATTTCATGCACCGCTGGGAGAGCACTTTTCGTCGTCTGAATTTGAAAAGTTGCTGCACAAGCGACCAAAGTCACATACAACGCCAGTCCATTAAATACAATGTAAAGAAGACCACGTGTGACCAACCACAGTCGGTACCAAATAGATTCCTTGGCTTTTTCCGACGCTCCCACCGAACCGATCGCACCCGCGGCACTAGAATCGCCCGAATCGCTCGAATCTTTCTTGCAACAGCATCCAAACAAATTTTTACATTCGATTACGAAAATTTCATAGCAAGATTTGATGGGGAGAAAATTCCAAAGGGTGTGGTGCCATTTTATGGTTCCGGTGTTGGATTGTTCGATTGCAACGAATGCTTGGTATATTTCGTAGGGTGATTGGTGATTTTCGTCGATTTCCGAGGTGGAGGGTTGGGCCCCTCGGAGGGAATCTTTGATCTTTTTGTCGGTGTGCATGCTTGTTGGGTCGAAATATCCTAAATAGCATAATGGACGTTAACAATAAGTTTGTATCTAAGTGAGAAAAGATATCGCCATAAAACAGATACATTGAAAGCAGAACTGAAACTATACGCACCTGTTTGATACAAATAGTTATGCGACTCTCGATCCTTCGCCAACCTCATCACTGTTCGTCGGCCAGGACCTGCAGTAACAGTTGAGCTTCCATCGTGTGAATCAGAAGCAAGCAATGGTTCGTATACATCACAACTTCCATTTTCATCCTCGCCAATCAATGTCTCCAACCCAGTATTATATCCCTCGGACTCCGAAAAGTCCTCGTCGAAGAGATGCACCTCATCATCCATTTTAATGTCTTCTCCGCCATCATTTCCAGCTCCTCTCGCAGTTTCTTCAAGACCACCGCCAACGCCTCCACCAGTCGTTCCACCAGCCGCTCCGCCCGCCATCCCAGCCAGCTTCCTCTTCTTCATCCTCTTATGATGCTCCACAAAAAACCCAATCTGAAACAACAAACAAAACACCAACCATCCAAAAAACGAAACCAAAAACAACACATGATTATTCTTCGCAAACTCCCATTGCCAAGCTTCATCAATGAGATACATCCCCCGACTAACCAACAATGCCGAAACCGTCGATAGAAACATCGAAGCCACAACTGACACTCCATCCTTGTTGTTCCGAAACCTCTGCCGTCCCATGAACACCACGTACAAAAAGGCATAGGCGAATGCCGTTCCAAATACGATGCTCAAGAGCCACGCCCACGGTTTGAGATCGATGTAGAAGGGTAAGAGGAATACGGAGAATTTGGCAAAGTGCCGTCCGATACCGAGGCGGACTTGGTAGCGGAAGGAGAGGAGGGGGAGGGATTCGTGGTGGAATTGGTAGACGGCGGATTTGGCGGTGGTGGATGTGTCGTTTATGATTTGATAGCGTGACTTGTGGTAGGATCCGAGCTGGTTGTGATGGAGGTATTGGGAGGTGTCAATCAGCGTTAATCAGCAAAAATCAGCTTCCATCAGTATCATTCAATGATAAAAAGCCTCGACTCACCCACTGAGGAACCTTCACCCCCAACAAAAAGAACAAACTCCCCGCCACAATCACGCCGATGCCCCAAAGGACCAACAAACTGCTCGGATCGGCGTCACTCCACGTAAATCCCGCCACAATCCCATACAAAATCGAATACAACATAGCCCAGTCCAAAAGGGCATCGCGGAAGCCCAGGCGGGTGGCGACTATGGCAGCGAGGACGCGAGTGGTGGGGGTGTAGGATGATTTATCTATGGATTGGTTGGTGGAGGGAGAGGAGAGTGTGACAGTTTTGAGTCGGTGGCGGAAGTCATTGAGTTCCAGTGTCTGTTGTTATGAGGGTGAAAGGGTGTTAATATTGAGATGAGTTTGGTTTCGTTTTGGAAGATGTAAGCTGAAAGAAACAAATGCAAACAAACAATGAAGACATGGTAACCTGGTAGCTGGTGGCACTGGCAGGATGACAAGACACACAAGTCGCACAAGCCCACAAGACAGCACTTGGCATATCCCATACAACATCGCATGCAAACCAAAAATTTACTGGTCAAATTAGGCAAAGTGTGAGAACCAATATCCAAACAACCACACGTACAATCAACGATCTATCAACAATTTATGATCAATTGTCTCCAATTGAAAAGGCCCATGAACTTTCAAAGAATGATCCAAGCACAAGAGGATGCATCGCATGCAAATTGTTTCACTTCTCATAATTTGTCACGCTACGCCCACTGTCTAATGATTAGTGACTCACAATGACAATGGTATTCCAAGCATAAATGGCAGCCACAGCTCCGGAAAATACGTGATAGTAGACTACTCCGCCATTGCTGGGATTGCTGGATCCTTCATTATTGTCGTCATTGTCATCATTTTGATAGGAAATGTCTGATTGTTCCTCTGCGTCATCCGTGCCACTGTCGCTGAAATCCTTGTGTTCATTGGTAGATGGATCACCGACATCAGTAAAGGCTCTTGCTGCTTCCTCTCCTGATCCTTCCTCCGCTGCTCCTGCCACTCCTTCGATTCCTGCTTCTCGTGCTCCTTCTGCTCCTGTGTTGATTTCTCTGCCTGCTTCTGCACCTACTTCTGCACCTGCTTCTGCACCTACTGCTGACAATTCGGCTGTGTTGGCTGTGCCTGGTGTTCTTTGGATCGTTTGGTGCGATTGATGAGATTTGTACGTTCGGTACGCGCCTGCAAACCCCGCAACACCCCTGACTCCCGTGGCTCCCGCATTACTCGAGGCGGAAAGGATTAGAAATAGGCAAAGCACGATCCGGAGAATACGGATATGGCCGATGCGACCCAGGCGACGTTCTGGCAGCGCCGACATTTCCGACATTGCCGACATGGACGACATGGAAGACATTGCCATCGACGACGGCGCCGATGATGGCCACGGCGAATGCGATCTGTAGGATATGGGATTTCGTAATTGGTCCACGAATTCTGATCCAAGGTGTGGTAAGTGGAAAGCGTTACTCTACTCCATCCGCTGAGTTCAACATCATTATTATTATTTTTTTTGGGAGGTGAGTAACATGGTAAATATGGGGGGACTTTTTCGTTGGTTTTTTGTTTTTGGTTTTTGTGTTTTCAGTTTTCAGCGATCGATACAATACTACATCTTCAAAAACAACTTATTTTTTTACACGCTTTTTGGAGATTTTTACAAAAAAGTTTGATTTACCACGAGTTTTTTGCACTTCCTACGTTGAGCTCTGTTGATAATGTACCAATTCCTACAATTAAATTTTTACAATTTTGGTCCAAACTGTAGTATATATTATGGTATTGTACCATCTTTAATTCAAGTATTTATTGCGCCGTCCTCCCATTAAAAGTCAACCACGATTCTTCGTCTACGATTCGTACTCCAAATGCAAAAAACTCTCTCTCGGAATTGGTACAATGTCTACGATATTCTACGGGGTAATTGTAAAAATTTCAGGGTATCTCAATCGCTGCGTGTAAAAATCTCCAAAAAGCGTGTAAAAAAATAAATTGTTTTTGAAGATGTAGTACTATACTTAACTCTTTCGTTGAACACTCTTTCTATTCTACATAAAATTGAGGAATGTTTGTTTTTTTGTCCCATAAAAAATTGAAGATTTTCATTGATTTTCAGTACCAGTTCCTATTGTTGAAACACCATGGCAAATGCCATCCCAAAAAGTAATTACAATACTTAATGGATGAAATGATCAAAACACAACACATAGCTGTCAACCTTATGGACTTTCTATGGAGTCTAAGCATTGAATGATGGTGATCCGCCTGGTTTTGGCCACATACAATACCACCGTCGGCCGATGCCGTCACACGGCCATGGCATCCAAAATGAGCAGCTGTTCAACTGTTTCCAACATAAACAAGTGCATGGTATGCCAGATATGGTCAGCACCTGTTGTCCATTTGACTGGTTGTGGTGGAGGCGACATAGCCATTCCAAACACGCAGCATTTGTCATCACCATGGTGGTGATTCTGTTTTCATGTGACATTTAGGCCATGAAGACATTGGGACACCCCCATGATGTCATAATACATCAATGGAAAGGTGAGCGAGAATGAGTAGAATCAAATACTTATGCATATTTTATACTGAGGAATTTGTAGGCTAAATATTGTGCTTAATCCTGCTATTTTCTCCAACTTAGCAACTTTGATGCAATACAGAAAGAGTAAAGACTTTTTAAATTTTGTTTTTATCACCAGTTATCACCAAAGTTTGCCGTTTTTTACGTGACTCTGGGATGTTCCAGCAAGTTCCAGCTGCAACCAAAGCCACACAATACCATACCTACTTACCACACACCACTCACCACACACAACACAACCCACAACTTAAAAAAACAGTATGCAAAGTCAATGTCCCTCCTGCATCCTCCCTCTTTCTCATTTGACAATGGCCTTGATCAGTAAAATACCATTCCCCTTGCTCTTCATGAATGACAAGGCGCTTAGTTTCTAATTGTGAACAAAGGAGAAATCTTCTTCTTTTCTATCAGTGCATCAGGAGACTTTGGGTGTGGTTAATCTCCCCAATTATTTTTGACCACTCCAGAAGCCAGTACTCATGATTTTAGTCTCCATCAGTCTCCATTTGTCTCCACCCCATCACACAAGTACTTAATCAGTGATTTTTCTCCAACCAAATATTTGCATCACTCCTTCTCACTCTTCATCACTTCTCTGGCCCCCGTTTCATAAAGGACCCATGCCATTATACCTGATATTACTCTAGCTACAAACATCCCACAATATCAACAAAAACAACATAATTTGGAACAGCTAAAACTTCTTACAATGTATTGCAAAAGCTCACAAAAGCACACAAAAGCTCGCAAAAGGATGCAAAAGATTACAAAAAGTGGCCTACCATCACCTTTCACAAAATAATGATTCAATTTTCATGCCATGTTCCACCCCAGTAAAAAAAAAGAGAAAAAACAGAAAAACAAACAAGTCCAGAACAATGAAGGCAATTGCATAGAAAGAAATGCCGACAGTACTGAGGGGCCCATGGAATTTACCAAAGACAACAAAAATGGTGATGGCAGTGATGACAACAATGGCAGCGATAACGTCAAGAATCACAGTTATGACATGGATAGATCATCTCACGGCACACAAGAAGTGGACAATAAGGACATAAATGTTGAGACCAACAGCATATTTAGCACACGCAGCATATGCTGGGTAAACCAAACCATTCGAGTGACACAAGCAACAGGAGCAACACCGTTTCTTTGGCGGATCCACCATCACTTGTATCCAATTTCTATTCCAATTTCTATTCCAATTTCTATTCCAATTTCCATTCCAATTTCTATTCCAATTCTCATTCATTTCTTCATGACAGCCAGATGCAGTGCAGGCAGCACAGGCTTGTTCATCTTTATGTACACTCAGATTACATGTGTCTTTCAAAATCATCATTCATATTCTTTGTTTTGATGTTTTGATTTGAAAACTGTTCATGATATGATTTCTACCCACATTGAATTAATCATTGTTGTTTTTCTTCTGTTTACATTAAAAGTGACATTGGATTCAGTATTAAAAACTGGTCAATAAACATTGATCATATCCAATTGGAAGTGATAATATTTTTCACAAAAACAAAGGTCTAGTTAATATCAT
>JALLOT010000160.1:14316-24846 GCA_036939595.1 Thalassiosira livingstoniorum | reverse complement strand
CTCCCAAATTCTGGTGTTTGTGATAAATGAATACTTTTTTCAAAAAGTACATTTTAGTAATTTAAATAATTAGTTGATCATAATATTTGAATTTTTGAGGGATATTCAGGTGCTGGGTAAGGCAAGTTCTTTCATTGGGATGGTTTCAGTAGAGGACATACTTTGTAGCCCTTGAGTCCATTATCCATTACCAGTTGAAATTACTTATGAATCCTGTGAAAAAGTTTTTTCTTCACTCCCATGAGCCAACTAACTAGTTAAAATGGACCAAGGGAAATCCCTATTACTATTAATTTTTGGTCAACTATGATAGTAAGTAGGTAAGTATTGTAGTATGGTAGCACCTAACATACTACCTAGTACAATAAGGTAGTGTGCCTACAATACTTTTTTTATATACCACTAGGCACTTCCTACCCGGCACATTCAATCCATCACACTGGATCAAATGGGACGGTCCCCTTACTCACACCATTGATGACATCATTTGTTCTTTTCTAAGTGGCATTTTGAACTTTTCAGACTCTAAAATTTCACAACATGCCCTACTTATTTCTCAAGTTGCAGTGAAACACGACCGTCTAGGCATCCTCAACCCCAATGCAAGAGCCATACCAAACTTTGTTCTCTCCAAGAATCAATGTATACATCTTGCCTCCCAAGGATGTTGCATCTTCAAATCAGGCCCAACATTCCAAGTCCACCAATCCCTCCAGGTTCAAGAAATATTGAATCCCGCATCCAACCCATGTTCTAAAAATCTTCAACGAGTGTTCTCCCGACCATTGCATACTACACAGCCCCAACAAACTGCACAGATAGTCTCAGCTTCCAACACAAGATTCAATTGATCAATGGTGCCAGGGACAAACTCAAACAATATTCCTCCTCTATCATGGTAGATATTCTCTATGCTTCCATTGTCCCAGAACATTGCCCACACCTCCCAGGCATCCTCTCAAGTCACTCATCATACCATTAATAGCAATGAAAACCTTCACTACATAAAATCAAAAATGACCTCTTTGCCATCACCCTAAAAAGAAAACTCCATCTACCAATTTTGCCTCCTTCCAACTGTACTTGGTGTTGGTGCACAGAAACACACAACCCCTAAAGCAAACACTCCTTCCACTGCGTCTTTCAAAACAAGAAGGCAGCCCACAACAGCATCCATGCTCAATTCATCCCCATTCTCAAGAAACTCCTCACAACAGCAGATTATATCAACCCTTCCACCCACATTGACAGAGAAAGGCGACAAGTTATCAAAGAAATTCCTCAAATCCAACCATTTGACATAATCTCCTTCTGTCCTGATCCATCTCCTACCAACCCAGAATGAGCCCAATATCCACTATCTATGATAGGTTTTGATGTCACAGTCACTTCCCCCATTGAAAGCACCTCCTCTCCCTTTGTAGATGCACTGTCCTCAGCAACCATTGTTGAGATGCACCTACAACTAAGAGAGAAAGATAAGCTGACAAGAGAAGGAGTGACAGACAAATATAACCATGTATCACTAGACAGTGATGACATAATTAAAAAGCTCTTATCAAATAATATGGTCCTCACTCTCATTGCAATCAACCTACATGGTTGATGGGACCCAATGTTTCACAATTTCTTATGCGGTTACTCACCTCACTCCGTAATTAAATTCCCCCAATCCAAACAAGTGGCTTCAACAATGTACACATGAGATTCCCATTTCCCCACCCCCACTGATGTCATCTCCACAGCTTGTATTGACTGGTCTCAACCACAATCATCCCAAACATTTTATGGCAGCTCATACCTTACCCCGACCCCAAAAGAATACACATTTCAACAATTCAGCCTAGTCACAACCCTAGCACTAGCCAAAAATTTAAGAGATACCAAAACTGGAACAAGACAAAGTCCCTCGCCATACCACCCCAGCTCCCCCACAGGAACCTCCCCTCACCCCACTGGGGTTCTATTTCAGAACTCAAGACTTGCCCTCTTCTGACTTAGACTACTCTTCATCTTTGGAATAGTGAGTAGAACATAGACTAACAACACATTTAATACCTAGTACCTTTCAATTTTAAACTCTAGTTGACTGACATAACTTATTTTTTCACATAATACATGCAAGTTAAAAAGCACTACTGCATTAATACCTACTAAAGAGTCCACAGAGAGACCTTTGTTACTGTTAAGCCCTGAACACAGTTGAGCTGAAGATAAATTTGAAGGACAGCTTTGTCTCATTCACTGTGCTTGCACTGAAACTGAAGCAGATTTATGCGTGCCCATCTTCAAATCAGCAATCATGCATCAGCAAAAGATCCAAAATAAAAAAAACAAGAGAACCAATGTCACCAACCAGCACAACACAAAACAAAACAGACAGAACAATGAAAACAGCAACATCATCATCAATCCACTGCCCCCCAACTCCAATCTTGCTCCATGGAGCTTCCTCCTGAAGCAGCCGCCACTGCAATCTTCAACAAATCCACCCTGCCATTGCACCCTACAGCACTGAAGCAGACATGCTCCTCCACTGTATGGTTTCCATCGCTGTCTCCTTCACCCTGCTTGCACCCTCCAACAATCAATTCAACCTCATCTTGCCATCTTGCCAGTCCCAGTCTCAACCCTGATAGTGGCAATGGCAGATCGACAATGATGCACATGTCTGTATCCACCTTCTTTATGTTCTGAGGTTCGTATGATTTCAGATTGGTGTTGAATTGAAATGATGGGAGGAAGTGGTGGACAAGGAGATGTAGGAGGGAACAACAGTGACAGCAAAATTGCCAGAAACTATCACATTGGGCAAATGAACAAAGACAAACTCTACTCCCACCACATCAATGCTGTGCACCAAGTCCAACAAACAATTAGAGAGCAAGTGGGGAGTACAAACAGATGGAGGAGTTTTATTGGTAGGGGGTTGTTGCATTTGGACCAAGTGGGAGGGGAAGGAAGAAGGAGCCCCAGCTGTCTCTGGCACCATAGCCATTGGATCTCCCTCTATGGGAATAATGAGATTTATATCAATGGGATCAATGGGACAGGAGGGAGCACAATACGGAGGATCATTTTCCAATGGTGAAATTTGTGTGGGGAAAGTGTTATAAAGTGAAATGCAAATCCAAAAAAGATAAGTCAATTTCAATTTCAACTTCAATTGCATGCCCCATTTTTAATTAGTCTCAACATTTTTGTCTCTTCATACTTCTGTAGCTTATTTCTGCTTCCTACTTGTCTTTGGCTTTGAATTTGAGCCTTTCTGGATCAAATGACACTTCATCTTGGCTCCTTTGTTTACCCTAATATTATTACTATAATATGCCATTTTTTTGTTTCTAATGATAGGCTTTCTAAGCTGCTTCTTTGTGCTCGGTGGGTGATGCTTCTCAGTTCATTGTGCTGCTGCTGGTGTTAGCCAAATTGGGATTTTTCACACAGTAGTCTCATTTTGCACTGCCATGTAGGTACATACACATAACACACAAAAAGTAAGTAAAGCATCTACTGATTCCTTCAGTGAAGGGCCCTGTATTGTCACATGATAGTGATGAATGCAGCTGATCATCCATGGTTGCTTCTTGGGTTCTTTCCAAAATAATTATTATAGAAGTTTATCAAACAATACATCATAATTCTAGAGTTAGTTCAATCTCAATAATTTCTCTTTGTATTTCATATTTTCTGTCATGCATAATTATTTCAAATTACCTATTTTTAAGCAATGGAAATAAAATATTATTTTTGCTTACAAAACAATATTATGAAAACAGATTTGATATGATGGAAATCATCATATTCAATTTTTTCTTTACAGAAACAAAAAATAGATTTTTATTTACTTGAAAAAGGGTACTGAAGGGAGATATATTTCTGAAATTGGATTTTTCAGACTTATATCAACATATTAATAATAAAAAGGTGCCAAAGAAACAGTAGAGTGGCTAGTTTATCCCATGAAATATTAATTTTACCTGTCTTGTATCTCACTATATATATTTTGGGTTGATAACGGTACTGTGATGAAAATCAAGTTTTGTTTGAATTCATTTGCTAAACTTGGCTCAGTCCCATGCATGTCACCTTTTAAAAATAACGGTTTTGAGATTTTATTGAAAACTGTATCACCTCTATAATAATACACTGAGGATATTCATGTGTGGATATATCCAAACATTTTATGATATTATTAATAGTATGTGAGATTGTGTAAGTGCTCATTTGACTGCTTTCTTTATTTTACTACTTTAGTTCTGACTGGGACAGGAGTACTTTGCCATTGCTACTGGGAAGGTACACTTGTCCAGGGTTGGATGACAAATGATGACAAAAATTGACAGCTCAACAAAATAGTTAGATGGAGTTAGCATAAGCAACTATTGATTTTGCAGCTATGAGAGTGAACTTCAGGTCTTAGAATTCTGCAGGGATGTGGAATAAATCAATTTGACAGAAAATTTAAACATACTGTTTTGTGATAATGTCAAAATCAAAAATTCAATGTATCCCACTGATCTAATTCATTTGTTAATTCATTCTGTTTGTGCACCTAATCCTTAGCTGAGAACAGAGTGTGCATATAACACTTTTGATGAAATGGCTAAAAATCCAACAATACATCATTTTAGACCAGAAATCAATGGAAGCTACACCTGCAAGAAGATGTTTCTATCGTTGTACATACTGCAGGATGAATATAGTTTTGAATTTTGGATCTGAAATCAAACTTGTGAGCAAAACTTATCATTAGCAGTTATATGAAGAGGGGACAGGAGTATTTTTTGTCTCTTGTTTGATTCTTGAAGGTAGATTTTTTATTTATGTGATGCAAAACAATCATGGCATGAATTGTGTTCAAACATACAAACCTACACATCAGTAATTGTTCTTTTTCATCTGCAAACAGTGTTTGTGTGTCTCACCTACTCACTTTTTCTAGATTCCCCTTTACCTGAAACTTCATTGTTAAGAAATGTTAGAAAACAACAATCAAATATTTGTTACTCCCGCTCCCTTTACACAAACTCAGAAGAATGATGGATTTTGTTTTTGTCCCATTATCTAAAAGTTCATGTCTGTGTGAACCTGAAAAAGTGCCAAAACAACATTTTAGAACAGTAAAATATCAATGTACCAAGTACTTTGACATTTTGGTTTTATTCATAGCTGTTTAGATCAAAAGTAATAGATATGTTTTTGTTGCTTAAAACTTACATCATAGCCATTCAACCTCTGAGAAAAGAATGTGAAAAACAAATGATTGTCCAGGTTCTTTTTCCAGTAGTCTTCTAACATAAATAGAGCAACAAGACATTGCTTTGTTCAAGATGACAGAAATTCAAAAAGGAACCATGAAATTAGTTTAACTGGCTTATAAAGAATTGCTTTATTTTTCATGGAAGAAAGAAAATAAATAAAGTACTTTTAACCATGGGAATAGATTTTTTTCGTCCATAATTTTCTGCCTGTGTGAACTTTTTCACCTACAAAACAAAGGCATTTGCCCTTTTTCCCATAAAATGTCAATAGAACAACCCTTTTTTTATGGTACCACATCTATCAATTTTTTTAACTGACCAGAGACACATTTTCCGTCTGTCACTTTTTAGTTGGGTTATTGGGTCTATCGACGCTGCACTAAAGCAGTTAATGATAACAAATGGTGTGATGAAGAGATGTTGGTGCATCGATTTGTGACCATTATGCATGGCACACTTTTACTTTGCATAGCTTTGAATCTGCACACATTGTCAAACATCATGTGGGATATCAACCTTCTCACCAAGCAGAGATACATTTTCTGTCTGTCACTTTTATAAATAGATTATTGTGTCATTTGACATTGCACTAAAGCCTTCAATGATAACGAATGGCGCGATAAAGAGATGTTGGTACATTGACTATCGACTTGTGCCTAAATCATGCAGCACACTGAACAAGGTCATTCAAAACTCTAGCTTTCAATTCAAATCTATGTAATTTTCTTTCAACCGAAACTCTATTCATAGCTATTCGTCTGTTGAGCCCTATAAAAGGTCGAATGTTTCAAATTTAAGATTCCAGAGATGCGAAACAACTAATTCTGTACCACCTTATCACAATACAACAACTCAGTACAAATATTATCTCCTAGATACTCTCTTTTTTCTCTGAAACAAACGCCCACGATGATTTTCTGATTTCTTCCTCTTTGACATAAAACCACCTATCATTTCAGATGCCATATCCATGATATTTACACCAGCAAAGATGTCATCACCATCAATTTGTTCACTTTGGTGCAAGATTACTGAATTGGATGGTGGGTTGTAGTAATCTCTTGGCTGATATGCGGGCTTATTTCGATTTCGATTTTGCTCTCTATCCTCTCCAATTTCTCTTTTTCCCCCAGCTTTCTGTTCTTGACGCATGCTGTCGTCTAGGCTCGGCATATCATCTACCCTTTCATACGATTTGGTATCACTGAAGATAATATCACGGTGCTTAATTTTACGACTGTGAGACGGTGGAATGATCTGCAAACTTTGTAATTCTCGAAACAAACGTAGAGAAATCATTGATGCAAAGGGTCGATCCCCGACGATCAAGGAGGAAAATCCTCTCTCCATCCTAAGCTTGCCCACTGTCAAACTAGCGGAACCCATACCAATAATTGGATGCACTAATTGTGTTGGATTGTGGTGTTCTGAATGGATTTGTTCCAGTGGATGAAACGTATGATAGCTGTCATGTAGGAAGTTAAGACGATTAAGACTGTGTAGACTGCGGACGGTTCGAGATTCCGAGGAATCTCTAGGTGCTAAAGAATCCGTCGGCCCATTTGGAATACTGGAGATAATGTATCGATGAGTATACTTTTGCTTTAAGGATGGCACATCCATTTTCAAAAATGGATAGGAATTCATTTTATCCCCTGCTTTCCAAAATGGATTATGAGATGGTTGTGCATGTCGCATATCGTTTTGTGTTACCAATGTCAAAGTTTGGTTGAGATCTGCATGGAGCTGCATCGAATTAAGAGATGCATCGTCCACTTCTGGATCGGAGTGATTGGAGCAACAGACCGCAGCAGTGACAGTCGACTTCCAAATGATTCGCTCCGCTGCATGAAACGAATGACAAGCTGTCGAATTGCTTTGTGTCGTACCATCAGATGAAGCATCGTCCAAATCGCCAGAGGAATGCCACCAAGATACGGCCATGGACAATGTGACATTCATAGTAATTAAAATATTGTCATTCACTGTAACGATGTGGACCTTGGCCCGTGTCAAAAGATATGCCATGTCCCATTTCAATTTCTGCACTCGGTATATCAGACCCAGACCCAAAGATGAATAGTCAAGTTCGTTCAATTCACTTGTAATCAAACCATACTTTGTTCTCAAAGTATGTACAATACCAATGCTCTCAATTAATTTTGTTTTCGAGCGCTGTAAGAATTCCGAGACTGTGAAAGATATTTGGTTGAGCCGCAAAGGAATTTGAGAAAAGGAATGAATGAGATTACTCAGGTTGAATCCTGGGGGTGTAGGATCCTGTGGTCGAAGGAAGAAGATGGTGCATGAAATTACTAGAACTGCCATAACAATGAGAGCCAATTTCCACCCACCCAAATATGTGCCTTTTGATCGTGTCTGCACTGTATCTGGGTGTGAAATCTCTTGCGGAACTGGCCCAACCGAATTACTATTAGATCGTTCATCGTGTTGACACACGTGATGTATTTGTTCACCCTGGCATTGCTGCTCCCCGTTCCATTGCGGAGACAATCCATCCAACGATCGTTTTGCCGTAGAATGACACGACGACGGCGGCATCGCCTCCGCCATCTCTTCAGTAACCAACGATCCCATGCACAAAGACAAGGAGTCATTTGCACCACATCCTTCCATCGATTGATTTTTCTCATTCATATTATTTTGTCCCACATGATGTTCATGTTCGGCTGCATGGACCTGCCTCCCATGACCTCCCCGATCCAAGCTCATTTGACTTCCATGCGTGGCATGAGTCACATGAGTGGCATCATGGCTATCACAAGCCGAAGACGCCGATGCCGCTTGCAAATTCGGCGCTGGCGACGAATAGGACGTGGAATAGGAGGAGACTTCGTCTTCCACCCCTTCGATAACGTCATGAAAATTATCGTATGCGTCTTCGAACCGTTCTCTCTGTTCCTTTATTTTTGTACGAGATGCAGCAGTACTGACGGTAGTGCCAGCCATGGCTTCAGCTGGGGTGTTGGAAGTGGAGGGGACGGACACTTTTTCACGAGCCAATTGTTCCAATTGAAGGAGATAATTTGTCGGAGGAAGATGCGAACATTCTGGAGAATTTGCCGTATGCTGGGATCGGTTGCCAGAACGACAGGGAGAGTCCATATCGTGATTATCAAATTTTGCTTCATTGCCCGTCACATTCGGTGAATAAGTCGCACATGGAGTAGAATGTCCAAGTAGAGGAGATGGACCGGATGAAGTCGTCATTGGAACGTACGAATTCTCCGCATGCTCATTATTGCGCCAATGGAGTTCATCCACCCGTTCGTCCAATGAAACGTTCTCACGAGAACTCAAAGGCGGATAAGCCCCATGCGGTGGATGAGTCTGATGATATAAAAATGCCAATTGGGTTTCCGCATCCCACGACGACGAAGGAGAATTTGGAGAGTGCGGATGCGGATGAAGAGCACCATGATCATCACTGGAGTAATTGACTGCATTGTTATTGCTTCCGTCGGCTTGTCGATTCTGCTCCCGCCCCGTTTGCCTCTGCATTTGACCCTGCATTTTCCCTTGCACTTGGCCATGCCACCGCCCGAGATCCTGACCGAGACCCTGCATCTGACCCTGACCCGGACTCTGACCCAGACCGTGACCCTTCCGTCGCCGAGAATCCTCATGCCTCTTCCCCATACGAAACAATTTTTGACGTGCCGATTGTTGAATCATGGTTTCAATTACATTTGGGTCTTGAAAGTGCCGAAATTGCCGATTGTCGTTGGAGTGCCAACTGAAATTGTAATAGGAGTTCTGGCTATCTGACTCAATTGTTGTATTTTTGGCATTTTTGGCATTGATGGCATTTGCTGCTTGTGGTCTTGTGGTATCACTTGAGGTATAAATAGCATTTGTAGCATTTGTTGCATTTGGCATAGTTGTCAATGGCTCGATGCTACTTCTATTTCCGGGGGAACCGGGGGTGCTGGGGTTGCCTAAAGAGTCTCCATATTGCCTGCTGCTACTGTTGCTACTGTTGCTACTGCCACCACTGCCACCACTTGGATGTATGTCGTCATTTTTTCTATATGGATGAATCTTCTCGAAATGCATTTGAGGTTGCATTTGAGTTTGCATGTGTCGTCGTTCCATTTGCAATCGATGAAATGCCATCCGGTCAAAGGAGGTCGGCTCATTTTGATCCTTTTGTGCATGTTGTGCATGTTGTGCATGATGTGCATGTTGTAAATTTTTCGAATCGTGTTGATCATGTTGATCATGTTGATCATATTGATTAAGTTGATCATGTTGGTCAAGTTCATCGCCATGATCCGGTAACTCATGGAGATTATCTCTTTCATAATGCTGATCATTTTCAAGGTTCTTTTCAAGGCTGTTCTCAAGATTGTTCCCAAGAGTAGTTTCAGCAAGATCGGAAACATCTGTTTTGTCATCAATGGTGTCAGACACATCCGACGTGTCAGAGGTGTGTGTATTGGAAGAAGTATTTGTACTACCATTATTGGACTCAATATTGTCGCTGGCATTGACAATGACAATGAAAGAATCTCCATCAATTTCATCCACGCCATTTATTTGTTCTTCATCGTCACCTGCCATTTCCTCGTTTTCCGTTTTCAATGCAAAGTTGCATTTATTTTGACTCGGCCTCTCTTCGATTTTTTCCGGAAGGAAAATAGTCTCTCTCTCTAAAGATTCTCCTAGCTTCTCTCCTTCTCCCTCGTTATCGTTCCGGGCACCATTAGGATTATCTACCGGAGGAACCGCCATTTTTGCTGTTGTGGCTGCTAGTGCAGGCTTATCATTCTTTTTGCCATTCGTCTTGTCATTCTTCTCGTCATTCTCCCCATCAGTTCCGTTTGAAGTAGCAATCTGAGTCATGGCATCATCATTGGTCATGTTTGTCATCTTTGCCATGGCTTCGCCGTTGCCGTTGGTTCTTGGTCGCTGGTCTTTGGTATTGTACTACATAGCATAAAGACTTTGATATAGCCATTGGTCCAATGTCCAACGTCCAACCGCCTTCTGCCTGACTTTGGTTGTCTCGAGTTTAGAATGTCACAACCTACTTCCAATTTAGTGCCTACTTCGCCCAATTAGTAACCATCCATCTTGAGAATGGAGAGGCTGGCCTTCTAATTGGCATTGCTGCCATCTGGTCCATTGAATGTTGGGCTACCTGCTGCCTGTCGCCGCGCCATGGTGATAGATTGTGATGGCTTGTGATTATTTTTTGTGATCGCTTACTTATTCCTTACCTTACCAAAGATCAAGCCATCAC
>JALLOT010000160.1:0-14306 GCA_036939595.1 Thalassiosira livingstoniorum | reverse complement strand
TGTGATCGCTTACTTGTGATGGCTTGATCTTTGGTAAGGTAAGAAATAAGTACTATACTACCATAAGACTACCATACTACTTGATGGTTGATGGTTGATTGACTTGATTCATGATGTTTGCTTGGAATGACGAGCGAGAGGGGATGCCGCAGAAGGAATTTGGATACTTATCATGAAAGCTATCGCTGAAAATAGGTTTTTTGAGCAAAAAAAAATGATCATTTTATATTTTTTGCACAAAAGCCACAAAGGACCATACTGTATCTGCTACAATAGAAAAAGTAGGCAGATAGTTAGGTAGTTTTGAGCAAGATGCAAGGAAAGTATTGTAAGTTGTAGAGCAGAATAAAACATAAGGAGCAAAACCATGTGATTTTTTAAACTTAAAATATTTCATTTTGGATGATAATTGCTGGAAATATTATACCACTATCAGTGCAGTTCATTCTGTTGGAGAGGTGTCAGAGGGGTACCTATTAAGCGCCCCCCACATCTTACTGTCAGAGCACTACCTTTACAGCTGCTACATGAAAGATCACTCAATAACAAAACAGCTGTTGTATAGCAAGCATGAATGCCTAGAAGTGGATTGATCTTATGATTATTTAGATGTGGCAAACTCGGAATGTGAGCAATTTATGGTTGCCTTCAATGAACCTAACAAGATATCTTCAACTCTATCTCAATATCACCCAACAGGCTTGAAGTATCCCCATATCCATTGACTCTTCTTTCTGGCATAAGTCATGGTGACCAAAACTCCTTGTGTTGAGGCATTCAAGGAATGTTGCATTAGCAACATCCTCAGCCACAAGGAAAAGAAGTGATACAGGCCTCAAAGAAAAACAGCTTCCATTAGAACAAAGATCTAGGATGGGCAGGTGATATTATGATGGATTAAATGGTCTATTTTATTAAGGGACAGAACTACACATGTAATAATCCAACTGTTCCTTGTGATTCTCTCCAACATCCCACTGCCACCACCTACAATACTTGCAGCACACAAAGCATAGTCTGTGCCTATTTATGTATTCACTTTTTAGCCCCTTGTCGATATGTTTCATAGTTTTGTTCAACATCAAATTTCACTCACTTAAATGGTTCATGGAATTAGTAGAAATTTTTCATCAAACTATTTGTTCTACAGAGTTGATGGTACAGCTCCACCACCTATCAGGGCAGAAATGTCACATTATTGGTCACCAGTGACCATTCCCTTGCTAGTAACAGCATATGCCATCACAAATGACACACTTAGCATTGTACTTAAATCAAATAATGACATCTAGAAATTGCTTTTAATCCATTTATTCAATGAAAGTGTCAACTGAATTTTTTACATGTTCAAAGGTCAATGCATCATCAGATTCACACTTGATTTTCTTGTTGCAGTATTTTTCATCTTGGTTTTGTGGTAAATATTTGACCTTGTTGATACAGATAAGGGGTGAAGAATATCTAAGTATGACTTTGAATAATCTAGGTACACATCAAAGATCATTCAGGTAGTTGAATCCTTTTTTGAGCAAATTTCAGTGACAACATTCTTATGCAAGTTGATCTTAAGAGCTGTTCCAATTCTGGAACAACTTAGTATGTTCAAAAGTCATATTTGAATCACATAATTTTCAGGGGAGATATTGAAATATTGTTTGGAATATTTATTGTCAAAAAGCTTAAAGTACATCAACTTAATAAATGTGGGATAATTTGATATAGCTAAAGAAAGGTCCTTTATACCCCATCCTTTATAAATTATTTGAATGATTATTGTTTAAAAATGATTAATACATGAGATCTGTTGGTTCTTGCTATGGCTGTATTTATAGTCCTTTTATGGAACATTATTGATACCAAACTTGCAATGACAAAACAAGACTACTTTCAATAGTACTCAAAAATGCAAATATAACCATAATATCTTTCAAATTATTTCATAATCAAAATTTCTACAAGTTGATTCCCACTATAAAACTCATTTTATCTTAGCTTCTCTGAATCTTATTTTCTGAATATAAAACACAGGTTAGCATGATTAAGCTCTCTGTAACTATGTGAATTGTTAAATCCTATCCAATAATGGAATAGAAATGAAACTTTTAGAGACAGAAAAGGGGTTTTACAAGTTTAAATGTAACTTTGAATGATGCATTTTAAGACCACATGAGCTGTAGAGAATAATTCTTGAGCATCGGAGCAATATATTAGATGTAGCAAATATCCCAGTTATGTAACTAGATCATTCATTTGTGTGAAATTAGAGGAGGTCCAAAGTTGAACATATGTATGAAACATATGTAAGACAATTTTTTAAATGACCCTGAAAAAAAATCTCCTTGGTTGAAAGTTGTTCAATGGGTGATATCCTGAAATCAGAAGAGTCCTTTGGAATAAATGATCCGTTACCAATTTTACCTTTAGCATTTGTCCTGGTATTGAGAACTTCAGTCTCAAAAGAAAAAAGTAGGAACAAAAAAAGCATCCTGAAAATTTCTCTTATAATAAAATTACTATTATGTATAGAAATTTTTGAACATGTAAAGAATCTTTGTCAAAAAAAAATAGACTGATATCAATATTTTTCTAAGAAATTTCATTGGACAAAAATTGAATCACAAACATTGAAAACCCAACACCTAATATTCTTTGGAATTAAAGTTATCCTATATCTTTTTTATAGAAACATTGCAAAGCAAGGCAATTTATCTTTGCTTACAAAATATGTGTCTTAATGAGAAAATAACTAAGAATAATACAGAGAGTGATTTCCAGATTATTTCATGTTCTTGTATTTCAAATTTTAAGGATATGTTTATTGACAAAAACATTCATTGATAACATTCAATACTGGTCTGTTTTTTTAGATAAACTGCATTTTGTTTTTGAATATTGGTGAAAATAACATCAGAAAATATTTCCTTGCCTTTCCAAGAGAAAATGGGGGGAATATTTTACAACCCACTCTAAGTATAGAGGATGTGTACTGCCTGCTACCAAATTTTTTTTGGGTTACTCACCAAGTATACAAAGATAAGTAAATTGTTAGTTATAATGAATCACCAAGATTCTTCATAATCCACAATAACACAACATAAATATATTGTTCACCACTGTGTTGCATCAGCTTTTTTTGAGCTACAAAAAACCTTTTATTTCACAGAACTCATCCAGTATATTTTGAAAAAATCCAAAACTTTCCCTTCAAAGTTACTACTGTCACTGTTTTTTTTTCTGAAGCTCTTTTAATATACCAAAAAATATTGAAACACTTTTAGAAACCCTGTCACTGTCACACTCAGAACTATTGTTGAAATAACTATCAGAATCCATCCTGAAAATGGGTCATTAAATGATATTGACCTCATTTGATTTTATCCATAAACTTTTTTCAATAATAGGGTCTTCTCATTTGGGAAATTTTGTTTGTATTTTTCTATCTCTTGCACTTATTTTAAATTATTGTTAAAATATGTAGAAAATAAAGTGTCTTTAAATGATTAGATTATGTTTTGGTAAACTAGCTTTAATGACTGTATTTGTGTTATGATATATCCCACTATCATATCTTCAAAGAACTCCATAAATAAATGTAGGATATTGATCTTGGAGAAATGTGAATCTTTGGCCAAAACCATCTTTCTAGTGGCAGAAATATGTTGACAGCCTTTTACTTTAATTAGCTCATTTAATAATGAAAAAAATTTATCTGTGAAATATCCGGGTACATAATTATTTGGTAGAGTTTGTTTTTGCAATAACCGTTGTGAATCAATCTTTCTGTATTTACTAATATTTTTGCTCCTACTAATTAATTTGCATGTACTTTTCAAGAGGTCATCCCTCTTCTGATGTTGTATTTTAATGATGTTGTCTTGCCTTCTGTTTTATCATCTGTCATTTTTTCTGCCCAGTCAGATGTAGCAGAATTAAATTCTACAATCACTCAACCTTCCTTTTCAGCATTTTCTGGGCAGTTGATATTTGTTGAAACTGTAGCAAAACCTCTTGACATTTATTGATGCATCAACATACATTGTGAGAGTATCTGTCAAGTTTTGGTGAATTGTGTTTTTAAACTGAATTATTTTACCTTGTCCAATGCCGGATACCATATCATCATCAGTCAAATCAGAAAAAGAACTATTCACAGAAGAATCTGTGAATGTGAAGACAGTGTTCACATGATTGTAAACAATTGATACAATTAGTTAAATACAATTCATATCATGTCAATGTTTAATTTATCACACACTGACCTTTTGTTTTTGTTTTGTTGTGTTTATTAGTTGCAGCAACATTGTCAGCAGAATTGATACATTTTGATTAAATGACATGCTTATTGTTTGAATTACTTGTTCTGACATCATTTCCCCTGGAGTTGAGTGTGGCAGCACTGGATGAAAAAGAAGCAATAACAGTATTAGAAGCATTAGAAGCATTAGAATATGATTATTTGGACTTGAAAATGTCTGTTAAGACTCAAAAAGCAAGTTTGACAACTAGTGTTGTTGTTTCATCAATTGCCATTGATATATCTTAGTTTCCTCCACATTGCTTTAATGAGTTATTCATTATCTTATTTGCTATGGTGTTGATTCCTACAGTATTATTTGCTTCATTGGAATCATTATCAAGGTTGAAGATTAGGATGGAACTAGTTCAATACTTGATATCAATGTATTGATGGCAAGTTGCTGCATTGACTTTTATTTGATTGATTGTAACATGACCAATACCATCAATGTTGAGAGAATCATAACAAATTTAGTGGTTTTCATTGCCAATAAATTGGGATAGATGTAAGATGATATATAGCATTACAATTCAAATTTCAAAATAAAAATGTAATCAAACAAATTAAGTATCAACTGAAACAAATTCATAGTACAACAACAATGATAGTTTTAACCAACACTTATCCATCAAAGTTATGTATTCTAACAATCAAAAGTTGCAGACAAAGTATGAGGAACTCTATTCAGAATCCTGTGTGGAGTCTGAACCCAACTTGCAACAACTCTAAATCTTACAAAAACTTTATTTTGAATTTCAATTATGTATGCTTCCAATAACATAAGCCTGAAGTGTTGTATTGCTCAAACTAACAAAGTCAATGTCTCTAACTCTAATCAATCTCTTAGAACCCATAATATCAATGTTATTATGGTCAATTCATGCATTTTTTATCACAAAAATCAAAAGCATTTGGATCAAGATGCCTTGCACTCCTAGTCAACCATAGGCCAGAGGCCAGTGATCAGCCAAAGATAATTCCTTCTTTGTAACATGGTATGCCAGTGGCAATATTGTATCCAGAGTAAAATTGAACAACATACTTCTTAACACCAGTAATTGTGGAGTTCAATGATGCATTTCAAAGATATCAAACAAAAGGGAAGATTTTTTTACAGTGTGATTATTGAAATCATTATGAGTGTAACTCAAAGGTCAAGCTAAAATCAACTTGAATGAAGCGTGAGTGCAATTAAATAATAACTTATAGATATGAACATGACCATAATTGAACTTGAAATTTCAAAATTGAGAAAATTAAATTTTGAGTTCAAAATTCCAATTCCTTTCAGTCAAAAATTCCATCAATTACTCAAAATCATAATCATAGGTTCCTTAAGGTTAAGGAGGTCCTTAGTATGAAGTAATCACTTGGCATATTGATCCATTCTTCTTTTGTTCACTAGGTAGTACTCGTAGCAAGTAGCAAGTAAATAAAATGGGTTTTAGCCTGAATCACCTCCCCATCTTCAGAATTAAGGCCTCCTATCTACCGAATTTTCTTTTCAAGTGAAACTTACAGTATTATTAAAATAATTCCTTAATGAAAAAAAATGTCAATGTTGAATGCCATTCCTAATATTTATATAATTCATTTAGTAGTTTGTTCTCTTTGTCAAAATAAGAATTTTTTTAAAAACTAAATAAAATCATAACCTCCATTATGACATATTGTGAAGAAACTAAGTTCACACTCTAAATATTTTTTGAAAATTTTGATTAGCTGCAATAATACAGTGATGCACACAGCATTTTTTATTACAATGACTAGGCAAAGAAAAAAATTAGGTACTTTACAATGTCTTCTTCTGTCAATGTTTACTACATGTTCCCTAGTATTTGACCATCATGTGGAACGATTTCTATCAATATACCTTACCTAAAAGTTTAAAAATCATTATGACAATAATACACATGACCAGACATAAAATACTCTGATTTTCAGTTCCATGTTTGATATATCATTACAGCTAGGGCAATAAATAACATTTCAAATATTTTTATTTTCAAAATATTTCATTCAAAAACTGTGAGTTGATTGTGTGACAACATGAAACAAGAACAATAATAATAAGTAGTATGGTACAATACTAAGTAAGAAGCCAGTTTTGTTTTCTACTACCAACTACTTCTTGAACCATACAAATTACTACTACTAACAGTGTTGTACTACTTGTACTTTTTAATTGTATGTTAGTAATTATGTTGATATTTTAGGGTCAGTACTAAATTTGTACTCATAAATCCCTGTTTGTAGTACACTTACAATAGGATAGCTATGTACCTTTTACCTACATGATGAGTTTCTTGTTTCTGTACACTTACAAACTAATTTTATTCAAACAAAATATCTAATACATGTGAAAATATACTGTTGTTAATTATATCAATGATGTAAAATTTAATATTGATCTTATTTACATAAAGTTTACATAGATAAATAGGGGTGGATAAACACGGGACTGTAGAAACAAATTTGAATTACATGAGAAAATTTTAAAAATTGTAGTAAGTGATTGGAATCAATAATTGAATGGCCATAGTAATTGAAACATGAAGAGGCTTTCTATTGTCATAGTGTTAAGTTTTTGTCACATGTCACATAATTCACATGAATTGGTCTCACAAAGATTTTATGTGACCAAACATTACCTGTTCATGGTCGTAGTTCCATCACATCTTTTGTGATCCTATTTCATTTATTTGATGATCAAACATAACCTGAAACAACCTAAAACACTGACACATATTACAAAAAGAATTGCACAATATTGTTCTAACAAGGACAGCATGAAGTTTCTACAATAATGTAAGAAAAACAGATGTTTCTCCATGCATAAAATGTGATTCTGAAAAAATAAGATTTTGGTGTTTTGATGGTTTTGCTACTACTTCATTTTTAAAAGTGATAGAGTTGCTATTGCTAAATGGGATCAAGATTTTCTTTGTAGTGGTTGGGTTGAGGTACAAAAGCAAAAACTAATCATCAGAAATATGATCTTACTACAACTAGAAATTTTGTTAATTTGAATTGACACCATGTCAGATAAGGAGTACCTATTATTCAATAATTTGATGAATTTTATTTAATGAATGTAGTCATGAATATTCTTGCTTGACCATTTGCCAATATTAGACCATCATCATTTCATTATCTCTTGTTATATACTTTTTGCAATACAATGTGGTACAGTTTGATTTTCATAGTAGTTTCTGAAAAACATTTTTCAACAATGTTTCTTTTAACAGAAAATAGTATAAAAGTGAAAACTTTTTTCTTTTTTGAACTCATCTCTTGTTAAAGGCCACTTATATCCAAAACGTAATTGATATTTTCTTAGTTACAGTCTGAAGTGCAAGGTTTTCCCTTCTAATTTATTTTCATTTCATTTTTTGATCCAATTTCTGTACAAATGTCTAACAAAATAGCATGAGCAATATTTTTCAACTGTTGTCCTTTTTTGTATTATTGGTTAAAAGTTCTTAATTATAAACAAAGAAAACCTCCTAAAATTTTATAATAATGAATGGCATTGGAATTGGACTATTTGAATAATTACAACATGATAGATAAACTTTGGTTTTTAAGGTTTAAAAATACAAACCTCCCAAAAAATAAACTTCAGGGTCAATTTCCACCTACAAATAAAAATATCTTATCATGGTTATAGCTATGATTTTATATATTATTTAATATTCAATCTAACAGCAGATCTATCAATACTTGCAAATATTTTAGGAAATCATATATTTTACTCGTCTTATTATAACAAATTCCCATCAAATTCAAAAAAACATTTTTAGATGTCAAACATGGGGCATCACCATTGAGTCCACATTTTAATCAAATATAATATTTAAAAACCCAAACCAAATCATATCTATGTCATTTGGTATAAGTATGTTCAATATCTTATGACTAATAGTAGAATTCATGATTAATATTGATCAAGTACAATGATTGTGATGGTTTTAATATTTTTAACGGCTTCTCATTCATCACAGCAATAATGTAATGAAATAATCTCAAAGTTATGTATAAAATTAACGAAGCAATACATTTCATTTATAAACACATTTTTTTATTTTGAGAAGCAATTCCTTTGTAATATTAACAAAAGGATGGTGCATATTGATAAGAAAAATGAAAATTAATACATTAGTTGAACTCAGAAGTTTTATTAGAGAAACACTAAGAACAAAACTCTTCTGGGATTTTTCAAAATAAAATCTGAGTATTCTTTTTAGATCCTTGAACATAATAATTCTCTAACAGAAACTCTAAAGTAAATAAAATTGGTCTGTTGGGCTGCAAAAACAAGTCTTTATAACAGGACACTACTAAAATACACCAAGATAATTGAAATCATAATTGAACTTTTCCATAACAGTATTATTTTTTTAGAATGTGGTAAAAGGTAAGTCTCACATAGAGATATCATCATTTTGAAAAATAAATTGTTGAATGGGTTCCAAAATTTGACATGGTAGTTATCTATTCTGACTGAATCCACAAGAGCAACATAAAGAGTGAGATATTGATTTTCAATTCTAAAAGCATATAAAACCATCACCAGTATCAACAGCAACAGAATCAGCAGTAGCAGCTGTAACAGCAACAGCAACAGCAACAGCAACAGAATTAGAAACAATCATCAAAACTGTTAAATATGGTAAGAATAGAGCAAATATCTGTTCAATGTTCTTAAATACAGTTTCAAGTCATGTGATTTAAACCGTTACAGAGGATGCCCAGGAACAGTGGTATTGATATTTTTCAATGATCAAGCAAACCAAAATTATGATGCATAATCAAAGTCTATCATGTGGAAGAATAGGTCAATACAAATAATACCAGTACATTTAAAACCAAAAACAAAATTTATGTGCCTCATTCATTAAGAATGAAAAGAGCAGTGATTGTCTGTGATGTTTTATTAATGATGAGCAATCCTTTATCACTCTTAAGCCAGTTCTTTTCACACTTGACTTTTAGTTTTTCAAGTCATTTCTGTGGGAGTATTATCTCAAAACTACTTTTCTGAAAACTATACATGATAAGACCACATGAGTAATCAATATGAACTTCAACATCCAATAACACTAACTAATGAAAAATAATACCACTTGGACTGGTTAGATAATATTCAAAGTTGAACCCTCCAAGAAATAAGCATATATTATCAAATAGTATCATCACAGTCTTGACTGCAGATGCCCTGTGTGCCCATGTCTTATGAGTCGTGGTTAAGGACAGGACACAAGGACACATCTGGGACATTTAAAAGGAAACAACATATCATGTCCTTTGGACACATGCTCAAAACAGCGCAAATAATGAAGGACATTATACTTGTCCACAGCACATGCAAGGGAATGACCAGGACATATCAAGAAACACATCATGTATCAGTTAATGAAGTCAAAGCATATTTTTTTGTATTTTATCAAATATCAACTACAAATGAGGCATCTTCACAAAGATAACTTACATCATTATCTTACTTACTACATGAGCATGACCCATTTTTCAATATTTTCTGTATTACATGGCTTTCCATTTGGATCTACATACATATTGAAAAAAACTTACACCATAAATGTAATTTGTTTTTGAAAATAATGAATGCTGTGATTTTTCAAAGTAATATTACATTATAATATAGTTTAATTAATCATGACACAATGAGTATTTTGATGGACTGATTTTTCCAATTGGTTGAATTGTGGACAATGAATATGATTATGGTAGTAGCAATAATAGATGGCACTAATAGAGTAGGTATTGTATGGTACAAGATCATGACCATACTACTTGCATTGGGAAGGATGGCAAACAAGGCAGTTGAAGTACAAACCTGAAGATCCCATTAGTGAGAGACTCCAAAAAAGTAAGGAAAAATGGATAATATGGTATTTTTTCAAGGACATGAATATTTATGCCCAGGATGTAGACATTGCCATTTTGTGGTGACAAGCAATGACAATTTCCCTGACACAGGAAATGCCCTGGATGTGTACAGGACATCTGCAGCTAAGATCACAGCAAACTATGATGAAATGACTTGAACAGCAATCAATACCACTCTTTATGGATAATGAATTGTGTGAATAGCTGTGATTCTATGTCTCACCTAAAATAATAATTTCTCTGAACTTCCTAATAGGTCCATACTCACAACACTACTATTTTTCTCATGAAAATAATAATAACAAATAAAAACTTCCTGGATTTATTTTTTGTGGTCGGCGGCACTGATAAAGAAACTTTTGAAAGTTTTGTGGAAAGAAGGAAGTGATAAGAGTTTAATCGAAATGACTTGTCATAAAACATCGAAAGCTACAATATCGAAAGAGGTGAAAGAAAAAACTTCATAATATCAATCACATTTGTTTTAGCGATTTTACTCAAACAAAATAATTAATATAATTAAAATAGAGAATGGATAAACGTTTTACCAGAGTATTGAAAAAAATTGACATAAAAAGTTGATTGGAAATATTGAAATAAAACTGGAAGGCTGTGAGATACCACAACCACATGACTTCTGCAGATTGTCAAGGATCTGCGCGTTTCTTACTAGGTAGTTATTTTGTTCATTTGGATAATCCATAGATTCTATGAAACTTAATATAATGTTAACCAATACATTTAAATAGATTTCAGCTATTTATTGTGCTATCAAAATCATTTGAATAGGAAAATGGCCTAATTTAGAAAATGATACCCAAAGGTACTTTTAAGACTAAAATATTTCACAGCAAAACAACAAAGGTTTAAATATATCATTTTGATAATGACAATTATCATTTGTTGAAATAAATTATATTTCAAAACTCATAAAATATTTATGTTGTATTTATGGATCATGATCATATTATGTTAAAAGTTGATCAACTAAAGTTTATATAAAAGAAATGAAGTCTATTTACATACCAGTTAGATTACTAAGAAATATTCAATTATGGATAATTTTCTGGCAATCATAAGTTTTCAAATAAGCTAAAATTATCTGATCAAATATTTGTAGATTTTTTGATAGCTGAAATTGAAATGACCAGAGAAAATAAGAATGGATGTTCAATAATTTATATCTTATCCTGCAATCTTAAAACTATATACTTTTCAAGATCTAATTCAATATATTACACATGGGATTATTGTTTCTTGAGTGTATATATTCAACACTATATTTTAATTGCATTTACTAAAATTGAAAAACCTCTTACTATCAAGTTAGAATATCAGATTTACTATGGTAAATTAATTCAATATGATTATCATTAGTGGTATGACTGAAATTTCAATCGAATACAAATCCATTTTTTTGTGTAAACTCTTTTAAAAAGATTTAAAGGATTGAATAAAAAGGAATTCAGATCAAGAAAACTAAAAAATATCATTCAAAATTTGTGGAGTTCTACAAGAATGTGTATGTATGTTACAAGTTTAACTTGTATTCATGTTAAAAATGGAAAAGAAAGAGAACAAAAATACTTCAATCATGAAAAATTGAACAGACATTGATATAACCTGATTATTGAATACTTTTTTCCATAAAAAAACTCAATCACTATATTTTGAAAATGAAATATGAAATTTAGTTTTGGTATCTTTTGTTATTTTAATAAGACACTCATCATGTATGTAAATTATCTGAACAAAATTATGTCTCTCTTATTCTTAACCATAACAAAAAAATTAGCCGATGTGCCTCAAATAATGTATCTCACCAGACATAAGCTGGAAGCCTTTCACATAAAAAACAGGATAAGCAGTGGCATTAAAATAACAGCTGTTAAGTTCTCATTTTTAAATTTTTATTGACACAAAACAAAAAATAGATAAAATATTAATCACAGTTATAGCAAAAAAATATTTGCTTACTAAAATATGAAAATGCCATTAGTTTGACTTGACAAATGTTTTTTTATGAGTATCAATACAAAAGGATAATGATGCACAGAATTTTTCAAACAATACTGTCCTAAGGAACTAATTCATTCAATAAAATTTGTCACACAATGTTTCAACAAAATATGACTTACAAACTAGTACTCATTGGTAGCTAATAAATTGTTTAGTTATATCTAAGGGTTTTGTCAAGCTAAAGATTTATCTACAATTGTTCAAGATATTATTGCTGAAGATTCCATTAGGAGTTGCATTGACGGCTTCATATGATAAACAAATATATATATTTTTCAGTTTATTCACAAATGATGATAATTTCTGCTTCAAAAATGTTACAAAGTTAGTAACATATCATTTATTCACAACTAAAGTCTGCCAGTAATTTGAGGAAGTTTCTTCTCTTTAATCCTCAGAGAAAATCTATTTATTGTATAGAGTTTCCATTTTATTACCCATTCTTTTAAACATTAACATTCAACACAATGACTTTATATGTTTATTTTACAATTTATTCAGATATGACAATAATTTTGTTTCAAAAACATCAAAAAGTTAAAAACATAGCAACAATTCAACACAAAATAGCTTCCAGTACTTTGATGAAGTTTCTTTTCTTTTTAACTAAGAAAAATCTATTCAATAAAAAGAGATGCAATTTTATGATCCTTTCTTTCAAATATTAACATGCAAAATAATTTTGTTAAAATAAATGAAACAACTAAATGATTTCATCTTGAATTATTTATACTCCTCTGAATTACCAGTTTTGAAAAATAAAAACTTCAATCATTGAGCTCTACACCATCATTTGTTTCAAACTATGTACAATGTGGATTACTTACAATTTAAAAGAAAAAAGGAAAAGTCTTTTCATCACTATTTGCAAACAAATGCTAATAGGAGTTTGCAGCCATCAACAAAAAAATCAATCTTCATCCTCCAGTGCCCTAAATATATATTATGTTGTAGAAAAATAATTTGTCATAGCTCATTTTTTTAGTAGCATATGATGCAGTCAATTTCAATATAATTCAAATATGTCTACAAATAATTATTATTTGTAATAGTAAACAACAAATATCAAGATCAAGAGTAGCAACATAATGATGTACATTGCATACTTCATAAATATCATGAGTCATTTAATAATTTTTCAAAGAAGTAGAATCAGTTTTGTCAAAAAATTACAACAGAATTAAAGTTCTGTTATTTAGAATGACTTGTTTAAGCATGATATACTAAGTATTCAAAAAGAGTGTTTGTGTGACAAGGTAACTACAAGTTTCAACAAGGTTCAAACAAAAATCTATTTTGCAGAAATTTGTTATGATAAAATATCAGGATGTTGTTGTAATAAAACAATATTTTAAGACAAAACACAGGCGAATAACAATAACAAATCCGTATTCCTCCAGAGAATTCCATGACGATAGCTCCCCAAGATAAGATACAGCAAGATCCAAGATAAGATTCGATGTTTTGTAAAATGAGTCGTAAAAATCAAAACACTACCTTTCAAAAATACATTTAAGACAAGAATAATTTTTTCATTTTTCGCATCTCCTTTGTTATAAAAATGTTAGAGGTTTCGGTTAAGAAAATACAACACATTAAAGATTTTCATCCTTTTGACAAATCTCTGCAAAAGAATGGAAATGAGTACATAAATCCTGCACCACATCATATTGCCTAGATAGTTTGTAATTTGAATAAATAATGGTGATAAAATATGAAATATGAACTCCAGTTTATTTTTTACTTTGCTGCGTATTTGAAAAGCCCCTTCTCTTAGAAAGCTTTGAAAATCAGTGAACATATTCCCTGTGATATGCATTATTTATTGTAGATCAAATGACAAAGAAACTAGAGCTGGATCTAGCGGTTTATTTATCTGGTAAAGATTAATTTACCAGATTAATTTGATATACTTCAATATGGTAATTGACTATTTTTGGGAGTAAAACAAGAATTTGCCCTTCCCCTTTACTATGGTAAATGGTAAATTTACAATTATTTCCCATTTACCATATTCTGTAAACACACTAAATCATCAAAACCCATTGATGTAATTCATGTCCAGGTCATTTTATGATAC
>JALLOT010000159.1:0-21163 GCA_036939595.1 Thalassiosira livingstoniorum | reverse complement strand
TGTTCCATGTTTAATCCAGACACAATACAAAAAGGAATTCATTGTCATCATATTTTATTGAAAAATCAGATTATTTTTTGTGTGATGTGTTAGGAAATGGAATCTATTGCAAAAAAGTGATTAGGGGTGACAAACCCTGAAAAAAATGCAAACCCAGCTATATTGATTAAAAATTTGATTTTTGTTAAGTATATGAAATCATAATGTTCAAAATCACATGATTTTGGTACAAGTAAAAAGTTTCATTGGAATACCTTGCACGGAATAATTTTTTCAATGATAATAATTTAACAATTTAGACACCAAATTAATATAACCAGAATTGAATCAATATTTTTCAAAGGCATCAGAAGAGAGAACTATTTTGATGCATATTAATTTCAATAAACTTTCACGAAAGAAAAAAAATAGCCAAAAAGATTTCATAGCATGTTTTGCTGACAATTTCAGTGATTGGTTAGTTTTTCATGATTGTGTGTGTTTCAAATAATGTTGTAGATGAAAGTACGAAATTTGTTGTACGGACATATGATGAAGATTGGCCAATTTAACTTTTTTCTTAATTTCTATTTGCACAGACTTCTCTCTTAAAAAGTAACATGCATTGAAACTGATGTCAAAAATCTCACAATAAGTATGAGCAATTTGTATCCTTAAACATTCCACACGTTTTTTTAGAACTGAAGGAGAAAAATATTTCATTCTGTTATGATTTCAGTAACAGTATTGGAGAAAAGATTATTAGTCAAACAAAATTCTTTGACAAGATTTTGAGTTCCACTGTATTTTAGTGGCTTTTGACCCAAAACTAAGAAGTTTAAACTTTTAAGAGTTCAAAATTTCTAGGAATATCTAAAAGCTCATGCTGATGGGGATTGATTTGAAAGATATTTTTGAAGATTTCAAAGGCTGAGTTTACTTGCAAGAGATGATACCTGCAGATGCTTACAACCATTTTATTTGTTGTTGTATGGCTTTGCCGAGAATTGTGGATACCATTGACAAATAGTGCCCCTAAACTCAAGTACAGTGCTAAAAAATGTGCAATGGATTTGTGATGCCAATTGTTCGTGGTGGAGAAGTGAGTCATGCCCATGCTTATTATCTTCAATAGGTAGGTTGTTTTTAGAATAAATGACTTTGGTCAGCCTTTATGAGAGTTTCTGATGACATTCACATAAGGAAAATGAATATCTACTGCTGGGCATACATTGTCCTATGTACAAAAACAACTAAAAGAGCTAAAAAGAAATTAAAAACGATAGTAGTAATGAAAAATGAAGGAGGTACTACCTCATTACCAATTTTCTACTCTCTCTGTGATTTACTTTTTCATTTTAAGGTTAAAGAATAATCAAAGCACATTTGTTAAATATGATTTGATATGACTCAAAAATAGTACATCAGTTGGATTCACATTTGATCAAAGCATCAATAAAAATTCAATAACCGCATTAGGTTATGTCAGGTTTACATTAAATTCACATGCAAATAAAAATATTATGCCCCAAGTAAATTTTTATTTCTTAATTTCTCTTACAATCATAAGGAAAATAAACAAACAGTCTTCCATATTTTGTTTTTTATGCTTCAAAACAACGACACTTTTGTTACCATGAGAAAAAAATATTTTGAGACATGTTCCTAACCCTCTTTTGTCTTTATTTGATGAGGTCACAAGATAGTTTGATAATAGTTCTTGCCTTCTGCGCAAACACAAAAGAATGCAGATAGACTATCATAATGAAGCAATGTAAATCTTGACACTCAATGAACTACTTGCTGATGAAGAAATGGAGCAAGAAATGAGAAAGCTCCTTGGAAAATACTGAGATTGCTGAAACCTAAAAAGGGTTTGGTGGATAATGGTTTTTGTGAGACAGAAGATTTCACAAGAAAAGATACATCATGGTAGGAGATTTATGTGTCAAATATAACATTGGTAGCAATAATTTTCATATAACAGTTAGAAGTAAGTTTTGCATCTCATACAGCTTATTCTGAAACTTGCTGAAGAGTTGAAAGAAGTTGGGTTGTTTAATGAGAGGTATGAAATATCTTGTGATGCTTATTGGAATCAAATTAACTCCAATTTAATTTTTGGTTTTGGTTTTGGGTACTTTGGAGAAACTTGAGGATATCATGGTGTTTGAAGACCTAGATGATAATGTTAAAATCTCTGAAAAATTGATTTTTTATATATGTTTTGTTGGGGGTCTATAACTCTTTACAAGAAATAATGTATGCCATTGCCATAAAATTCTGATCACACAACAAATTAATCTTTTGTATTTAATATGGATGTTTGTTATATAATATGCATTAGTAGCATTAATGCAACACATGTTGGGATGCATAGGTGTGATATCCAGCTGTTACAGCTTCACATATCATTCAAGACATCCATGCCTAAAATAAAGTACAGCATCACCGTAGCTAAAAGGATATGAATATTAGTAGCAGCAGATGTCATCATTCTAGGTGAAATGATAAAGTTATCATTCTTTTTGAGGATCTAGCAACATCACTACATTTTGGAGAAAAAATACAATCTGGAATTTTTGTTGTACAAGTGGGATGAAGGTGGAAATGTTTGAGAATTTAAATATGTGGTGCATGTACTATACAAGAAAATTGATATTTACACTGGTGAACAATTATTCTACCCCTCAAGTCAATCACTACAAGGGAAGAATTGAGAATTAGCAAGAGGCTCAAGATCATGAGAAAAGATGTCAAATGCACATTAGGAATCCTAAAAAGCAGATTCAAAGTGTTAAAAAATGAATTATTTGCCTTGGATTTGGTGTTTGCAATAGAACTTGGCCCACATACTATGCACTTGACAATTTTTCTCTTGAAAGAGAATGAAATGGATGGGAAGTGAGGTGCTTAAAGATATTTCTCAGCTATATAATGAAGTAAATGGTGATGGTACAAATAATGGACCTGAGTGAAGACATGTTGATATTTCTCTGGAAAAGGTCCAGGATATGATGTAGATAATCATGTCAATTCAATGGAGGAATGTAACAATGAAGATTACATGTCTTTTGATGACTCAGGTATATTGTTTATGGCAAAGATGGTATTCAAAGGGATACAAATAATTGAAGCATTATTGTGAGTAAGATGTAAATGGAATATTTCAGTTTTATTTGGTAGAGCACTTTTATAAAAAATGGAAGGGAAATTAATTGAAATGACTTTCAAGAACAGTTCTCAAACACCCAGATCAATTTATCTTTAAAGGGGAATAAAGTATGCAATGTTCTTAATTCCTAACAGTACAAAAAAAATGAGTGTGAATATTCAATTATTTAACTCTACTTATGTTTTCATTCTTATCTACTGAATCTGCTAATTTTCATTGTAAGTGTTTGATATTTTTAATTTCTTTCAGTTCAGCCATGCCAAAAATTAGATCTGGACAACTGAAATTGCTAGTTGAAACAACAATGTTTTTCAAAAAACTAGGATTGTCTATTTTCAACTTTGCACTCTGTTAATAGTTAATCAACGGAGTGTTACTTTGCATTTGCACTGATTGAGCTGCAGCACTGGCCTTTATGCTCTTCAAAGCACACCCAATCACAATACTACCCCTGGTAGGATCTCTCTCTCTAATGTCTTTCTCTCTTCCTTGTTTTTCTCCCTTGCCACTTTGAAAATGAAATTCTTTGTTTCTTTTTTCTCATCTTGGAGCAAAGTTATTTGATGAGCTTCACCAATTTCAAACAACACTAACAGGGTACATTGTAAAGGTTGCCCAAATAAAAAAGAAAAATTACTAATTAAGTGTTTATGATTGTAAATACTACAATTTGGTTGTGACATTTTTTATTTCATAAAAATTGAAATAACGGCAATAAATACTTTTTGATAGGCATATAATGTCCAAAGTAGCAGAAAAGAGGTGTTAGATGAGGTGTGATGTCCTAAGTGTTGCTTCCAGATTAGACAAAGATCTAATTGGGAAATGTTAAAGCTGGAAACCATACCTTGGATGCCATGCCTCAGTTGATGGGCGACACACAAAATTAGAGGTGCAGTGTGCTCTTTTTGAGTGTACCCTTTCCAGAATAGGATCCACATAAGCTCAGGTAGGTAGTCTCACTCTGGGGTGTTTGTGTGTGTGGCTGGTAAGGGACACATATTGTAATTACATAATAATAATATTACTACTGTTATTTTATGATTATGTTACTGAGTATGTAGTTAAGGAAGAAGTAAATAAGTAGAAAGAATACTTGCTCTGTCAATGAAGAAAAACTAGATTAGGTGAAGTGTTCAGTATATAATCCCTCCATTTGAAACTGGAGGAGAAAATTCAGCCGGTCTCATTTTAGACTTTTGTATTGCTTGTACTTACACTTACATCCAATATTTGTTAATGTTATTTCCATACAATGAATGCTAGCAAAAAAAAAATCAGCTTTGAGGAATGAAAATCATTATAGTTGCAATTGTTTTTGTAATCAAGAAACAAAAAAATCAATTTGATGCTTGTGTAAGCTTTTATTTGAATGTGAATCAACAAAGACCATAAAAATTGGTGGCAGATTTCACGGTAGCAGACAAAATTGTTGGTTTGATTATTTGTAAAATCTTAATTTTGAACAAATATGTTTATTTGATTGCCCATCTTTATATTCCAAATAATATAATTCAAATGAATTTGTGCATTGATCTCATGTTTGATTTGACAGCTGTCTTATACTTTGCCAATCACAGATAAACCAAATTGAAAAATTTTTACAATGCCGCCCTTTTTGTGTTTGTTTTTGATCATGTATAAGGGCAGGCGCTCTCGATGATAACATATATCAATGCCATCACACTGAAAAAACATTTATTTTTCGTTGATGTACAAGTTTCAACAAAACATTGTATTGTCTCATTGAAAAATATTTTCATCTAGTCCATCTAGTCCTTACTACCTCATTATTTCTGATTGCATGGAAAGTAAAATGAAATAAATTATTGCAGAATAAGAAACATTGTATCGATTACTGCAATTTTCACCATTTTCATGCAGAGATAGTTTCAGTGCACACAAAACTCTTCGGATGGCCATTACTTTTCACATCATATCATTACTTTTTCCATGAAGTTCCCCCTTTACTACAACGAACCATAATATCGCCCACCAAAACCATGGCTGCCGCCGCACGCAATCTTCCCACTTCCATTGGAACTACTTCTCCATTGGCTCCTACCCATCCGTCCTGCCGATGATGCCAAGACTGTGACTGTGGCGGATGTCTACCGTGTGTACCATGTGTACCGTGTGCACAGTCCGTATCCGGTGGCTCATGAGGATGGTGTTGCCAATCTTGCCAATAGGGCGATGACTCGGATGGGAAAAATGAATACCAACCTTCCTCCACATGATTGGATCTATGCACGCCACTGCCACTGCCACTGCCACTGCCACTGCCACTGCCATTTACATGACTTCTCATCCTAGTCGGCTGCAATATCCACCGACAAGCCTCCCTCACTGTCCTATCCAATTCAATTTTACTAATTTTCCACAATGCCTCCATTTGATGTGCCGACAAAAGGGCAGTGTAGGCTTTTTGACTTTGGAGATGATGTAACTCTTCTTCGATTTGATCTTGGTCCTGGTGGAGATGATCCAAGAGATCCTCCTCCTGTTCGTCGTCTTCGTAGGCGTGGATAATGGCGTCCAGATCATCATTGAAATGGAATGGCCCGTCGTGGTCCCTTTCCTCTTCTTCTCCGGGAAGCACTCCAATATCGTACTGAACTGTAGAATCGTCATCATCAGTATCATCATTCTCACTTCCACCTCGTGCATTCTTGCCACCTCGAGTCTCAAAACCCTTCTGGTCACTGACCTCCTTACTCACTTGCATCCTCTGTCTATCACGTCTCTCCCGTCTCTCTCGACGACGCCGTCCATGCTCCTCCTTCAGCCGTTTCATCTTTTGTTCGGTCATTGCCAACTTCCCACTGGCAACGGCCGCTGTCACGTAATGTTTGGTCGAACGCCACGTATCCCTCATCAGTTCTGTCACTTGGTGAGGATGCGCGCCCGCCATTCCAACCATTCCACCCCCAACAGTCCCGGCAGTCCCCTCAGTCCCTACTCTTGCGCCGTGAAGCCCTCGATGCCCACGATGCCCTCCATGCCATCGATGCCCTCCACGCCCCCATCCACCACGTCTCCCCCGTCGCTTATCCCACTCCATCCTCCTCAAAACCCTATACCCCTCCACCTTATACGCCCTCCCCACACACCGCAAAATTTGTGCCCCCAACGGAGTCGTTCGCAACGAGAGACATTCGTGATAGACCTCGTGCGAGAAGAGGTCCTGGGAGATGGTGCCTTCGACCAAGGGGCGGAGACGTTCGGTGAGGGTTGTGGCGAGGTAGGCTACTCTTTGTGCGTGTTGTGTTTGTTGTGCGTGTTGTGTTTGTTGTGTTTGTTGTGTTTCGAGTGGCGAGTTGTAAGAGTCGTAACTCGTGTGAGGCGAGTGGTGTTTGTGGTGAGTGGGGTGAGTGCGGTGAGTGTAGTGATAACCTCCTTGGGGATAGCCCATGAGCTCCAATAAGCGAGATTGTTCATTGGATACTGCAGATTTTGCTTTTGCCTCTGTCGGTTCTGCTGCATATGAGGCACCAGATTCCGCCATTTTTGATAACGAAAGTGTGTCGGAAGTATCCTCCAAATGTGCTCTTCCACTCAACAATCGAATGGCAACGTCAATACCACCATCCAACAATCCATACCGATGGTACAATAATCGAGTATGATCATCGCTGAGGATTTGATAGGCTTGGTGCAATTTGGCCAGTTGGAGTTGACAGTATTCTTCTTCTTCTTCATCGTCTTCTTCGTCACCCTCACATTCTTCGTCGTAGTCGTCATCCTCACATTCTTCATCGTAGTCTTCTCTGCCATTGGTGGAATCTTCTTCTTCCGATTCTTTCTCGCATTCTTTCTCATATTTTATGTCAATGGCATTTGTTTTTCGGGACGGAACAACCGATTGATTATTGTGTGATACATCTTCTTGTGTTGCTGGTGGTTTTGGTGGTGGCGGCGGAGGATGGGGCAGAGGCTGATTTGGCGGCGGCGGAGGATGCGAATGATGCGAAGGATGCGAGTGATGCGAATGATCCTCCTTCGTCATTGTTGCAAAGGGTTTCGATTCCACGATTGAGCTATCTGTAGATCCCTCTATTGGAGGAGGTGGCGGTGGTATCGTAACTATCGTAACTTCGTCGTCGTGACAATTCTGCCGAGGAAGCGGTGGCGGCGGTGGCGGCGATGGAGGCTCGGTTATCATTTGTTCTGACGTACTTGATGCCCTCTCTTTTTCAACGAAATCTTTTCGTTTCTCCCGCTCCTTCCGATCTATTCGTTCTACTTTTTCTATTTGTTGTTGCGCCCCTTCCAGATGTTCCTTATTCCTTTCCCGCGTTCTCTCCCTCACTCTCTCCTGTTCTCTCTCCCTATCCATCTCCTTTTTTCTTTCCCTCGCTCTTTCCCGCTCCCTCTTCCGTCTCAGCCTCCTCCAAGCAACCTTATCCGGATGAAACTCCCTCGACAACCGTTTGTAACTTCTCGATAGTTCGGCCAATGTCGCATTGGGTCGGACGTGCAATGTGTCATACAATAACGTGTTGTGGGGTGGATGATTGGCGTACCACTGTCTGTGTGACTGTGGGCAAGGCCATGGATATTGGATATAGACAGATTATAGTATGTACGGAGAGAGCAAAGAGCAATGAAAAAGAAATGAAAAAGCAATGAAAAAGACATTTTTGAGGGTTGACAATATTGGAGCGGAAACGAAAACTTGCAATATGGAATTTGTGGAGCAGTTCTATAAGGTACGATAGTTCCTAGTTCCACCTCTCGGTTCCACTCGCTTCGAACATGAGAAAGCCAAATGGAGAACGAGTCATGGATCTGGATCGAAATACAAATCTTGGTATCGAGCACATGGTCCAATGAAACGAAAGTCAAAACAAAGGAACGATCTCGATTATAAATTATTAGCCAGCAATCCACATTTAATTTCATCGAGAGGGAACGAACAAATCCACCGTGTCATTTGTGTTATTTGCTCCTCTTCGTAGTCAATTCGCACCAAGAAAAATGACGAACGACTGAAATAATTACCTGAAGAAGCAAGGAATGAACTTGATGTGATTTGGGATGTCTCGTTTTCTCTCCCCTCGACTGCGAGGATGATGACGACGACGACGATGATGATGATGACGATGACGAAGGGAAGAAGGGAATGGCTTCCACGAATATACCAGCATCCGAGCTGCGGCACGTCCAATTTTGTGACCCGATCCGCAGTTTCGTCAGAACTATCAGTACTACGAAGAATGCGAGAATGGGAGGAATTAAGAATTGGAGGAATGTTGCGAATCGGATGGCGCTGCGAGATGTAGGACGGTGGTGTCGGGGGTGCCGCTTCGGGGGAGGAGCATCCGGCATTGCCAGCAGCGACGTTTTTGGCACCCTTGACCGGCTTTGGCTTTGGCGTTGGTTGCATTCGATGCATTCGATGCATTGGATGCATTGGATGCAATGGATGCAGTGAGGAAAGAAATAGGACAATTTCCTCACGAGGATTCTTAGCTTGATAGTTTGGTGAGGCGACTGTCGTTTGCGGTCCCGCGATTGCCCAGCACGGAGACCTGGACCTGGAGAAGGACGAAATGGCGAGAGCCACGGATGCCACTGATGATGGGGCTGGCATTGTGGCTGGAAATGACTATTTCTTGTGTCTATCATGATATTATTTCTTATCGTTCACTCTGCCATGCTGTACTCACCTGTAGTAATCGACATTGCACAGGTTGAGAAGATCAATTTCATTCCGATGGATGTCTGGGATCATCGTCGCCTCAGGAGAGTGATGATGTAAATCGGATCTTTGATTTTTGATTTTTGATTTTTGATTTTTGACCCATCTCGGGTGATAGCAGCTGCAATTTTCTACATAGTACCTAGATACTTTTTTGGTTAATAAACTCTTTGGACCAATGCTTAGCTTTTGAGTTCCTTGCTTGACCAAAATGTGAACACACACCACACAACATCAGATTTGCCTATTGTACTACAATACCAGAAATTTCTGGCTGTCATTGAATGTGATGTTGAGGCAATGATAGTTTTGTATTTGTTTTCTTAAAGGTGAGAGTCAAGAGCCCTGTCCTGAATCCGTGCACACTTCCATTTATGAACTGATGATGCATGAGGAAATTCTAAAAGAAGTTTTGAGTTTTGTCTCACTGATGCAAACTCAGGTATGCTTCGAATAATGACAGGAAAATGCTAAAAACACCAAATAATGACAGTCAGGATTCAATCGAAAGGCATATCCATGATGAATTTTTTTGGTTGAAATTTGAATATCATCCACTGGCTCTAGACGAATTTGGCTGATTGTGCGGGGTCTCAAGATAAGTAGAAATTGACATAGAAATTCATAATTTTAAATTCAAATTTTGGCTCTTGCCAACTCTATTCTCCATAGAATTGCCATCAAAGCTCATTCATTTTGGTTAGCATAGCCTGCAAACTGCATCCATGCTCCTGCGATACATCTGCATCAGAAAATCCACTCACATCTACTAAAGGAAATATAGATGCATTGCTCATTAGGTATTTTCAAGGCTCTTCAAGCTAGCAGTACTGACATTGCTGCCACCCTACAAGAATTGACAGTCCACAATGATGACAATGATTCCAACAGTTCCAATTCTTCTGATTCTGAAGAAGATTATTCATTTCTATTGGATGCCAAGGCTTGGGATATCATCCCATTTGATTCTTCTACTCAAGCGGATTTCAATGGCTCTAGATCACAGCTATTCAAACATGCCAAACTTGAAGCAGAGCATGTCCTTGGAACCTTCGAGGATGGCGTTACACCAATCAATGTTACCCAGCTCTTATTTGGAAAATACAGCTATATTTTTTTGCCTTCAAGTTTCTTGGATGGGGCTTCACCAAATAATGCAAATTTCTCTCAAGATTGTTTATCAGCTGCAGCTTCAGTCAAAACTATTTGAAAATGGAGGCTAATCCGCATGTCGACACAAGTGGACTTGTCACAGCAGAAAAGTTTTATGGCTGTCTTCATGAAATAGATGAATTTGGAATGGACAAAAAGTTGACTCAGCAATTTTGGATTAGAGTAGAATATATATTCCATGCAACAATGAAAAATATTTTCATCCTGAAAGAGACAGCTTCGAACTCCCAGTTACACCATCAACGATGACAAAGCTCACTATAATTATAAAGCAAAATGACATGTGCCAATCAACAAAGGCTCCAAACCAAAGAGATAATGTCATCAAAGAGATAATTCAAATGGAGCCAATTTGCATGTGGCATTGCATGCAGCTTCAGACATTTGTACCATTGATAAAGCTGAGCAAGAGGAACAAGATGAACAAGAGTGGTTGTTTCTGTGACATCCTTTGACCAACTTTCAATTTTGATGGAGATTGCTGTCCAAATCTGTCCAATAAAGCTACTGTCACACTAGATCACCAATACTGGAATCCAAAATTTTTGCAGGCAGTGCTGGCAAGTGGTGCTGACATGGTCTGTGCACCCAAAAGGATGAACTACTTTCCTTTCTACTACAGCCCAGAGAAGAACACTGATAGAGAGAGAATTGATGTCAGCAGTCCAAAAACAGTGTACATGAAAGAGTTGAAACATAACTGTAGAAATACCAGGCCAAAAAAACACAAACTCAATCCAATTTCCTACCAGAATGGTATTAGATCAAAGGTTGCATTCATGCTTAGCTATGTACCAATTTCATGTCAGACAATGTGATTTCATTGTCATGGATGCATGGGCCGCAAACGAATATTATGCAAATCTCAATGATAGTGATCAATTCATGTGTGCCTTTAAATTACTTGCTGGTAATGATCCTGAAGACAAAGCACCAAAGAAGATTGACAGTGACTATCTATGGCATTGGGAGGTTTAATGCAAAAAGGTGATGCTGGTATTGTCTATCCAGTTGGATAATATGTGGTGGTTGTGCCAAGCTTTTTTGCAAACCTCTAGTCACTGTGATAAGATGATTCATGCTTGGGCACCTTTCATTGGAAGCTTCCACCCAATGAGTGAACAATTTGAAATAGTATTACAATACTGAGAGAAATTGGATATTTTGGATAGATTTACATAGTTGAAATTGAAGATGATCTAGTTTGAAGGCTTTTGAATGATGACAATGATACCAATGCTACAAATAGAAACAGCTATTCTAGCTCTCACAAGTGGGAGGTCATTCTAATTCCTTTGAGTCTCAGAGTATTTGTTAATGGCCTAGAGATTGCACAAGGCAGCAATGAGTGTATTCAAGACAACAATGAGAGTATTTTTTCTGACCAAAATGAATCCTCTTTTAGAAGTAGCAGCAGCTGAGGCAGTAGCAGTTGTGCCCACATTGATGACTTTTTGGAGAGTTTTAGTGGGCATTATTCAGGACAGGACTTGATGGTACTTACCAAGGAAGAAGCACCCAGTTTAATCAGCTCTCTATTGGACTGTGAGTTGGATCTTTACTTTTTGCAACTGCCTCTTGAAAAGCCAGTCTCTCACCATCATTGGCACTGCTATTTTTCTGATTCTGTTTGCCTTTCACAGTTTCTGGAAATCATTTTTGTACACATTTCTTTGATTTATTGATGTGTTTTTTGTTAAGTTTTCCTTGTTCCACCACATCTGGATGGAGAAGCTAATTTTGACAGACCGTCATTAACATTGTCAGTTGTGTGCCACAACAAGCAGACCATTTTAATTCCTTAATAAAAATTTTAAGATTTTTTGCCAAATAATGCTACCTAATGCAAAATTTGGTATTATTTAACATTGGATTCCATAGATGTAGCCCCCAGAATGAAGCAATTTTAGACTCTGTTTATTCAAAATATTAAAATAATATAATAGTACAATACCATAGCTTCAACACAAGTTTCACAGCAATTTTTGTTAAACTGTTGCAATCAGTAGGTGCATGAATCACTATTTTGGCACATTTATGCTTCAACTAAATTTTAGTATTGTTTTTAATATATTTTGCACTGAATACTGTCCCCAGCCTTGGACACTGTTCAATGAAAACTGCACTGCTGCTTTTGAACATAAAATAGTACTAAATCATGATCCAACCAACTATCAATATTCAATTGTGTAAAAGTATCAGTATCACTCTGTCCAACATTTTATATACATCTGTGTAGCAAAAAAATGATGTTTGTATTATACCATATGCACCAAAAATATTGTCACATGACTGTTGTCATAATAGGTATAGTATTAAGTAAACATACATTTGATTATATCATGTTAAGTGCATTTCTTGTTTTTTAAAATTGAACTCACAAAAAGAAACTTGTTACTTTACTAAATGACTACAGTAGTATTGGTAAACCTTAATTAATTTTTTGAAGTAAGTGTCCACAAAACATAATCATAATTTGTTGAACACTAGCAAACATTACTCAATCCACTAATCCACTACATCCACAAAATTTGAACTCATCTATGTATTGAAAGATGTTAATACTCCACAATAATAAGCAGGACCATTGAAGACAGCTTCAAGTTTAACATACAAAAATTACCAGCAATAGTTGGAGATTGTTCCTCCTTCAACTTATCTTACAAGTTTTAGCACCATATCAAATCAACATCCCATAATTCAATGCAAGAGGAACACTAGAGTTATCAAGTCTGTTAGTCATTCAGCAATCATAGAGAAGTTTATGTTTGTTTTGGTAGTTTTATCAACAGTACCTTATTTTGGTAAAATGAATCAGGCTAAAGTGTAACAGAGCAGAGAAACCTAAAGGGTGCATGCACTCAAAACTCTACTATTCTTCCAAACTGAAAACTCCTTGAGAGTTTACTCTTCCATGTGGTATTTTTGTTGGGTTTTATTTAAAAAATGCTTTTTCATTGCATGCCTAACAACACATTGGATATTAAAAGATTTGTGCTTGAACCTCATCAGGGTAAGATATTCATTTAGATAAGTGTCCTAATCCAGGTGTTGCTGCAAAAAGGCACCATCTCCCACCAAATGCATACAACATGGAAAAACAGTAATTCTGTTAATGGCACACACAACACTCATTAACAGTAACAACACTGACAGCCCACAACACCATTGTAAGTGCAAAAAATATCTTTGTTATAATTCAAAAAAATTGAATTTACACTCCTTCACAATTCTTGTATTATTTGAAACATCATTTTTCAAACAAATGAGCTTACCATTGTTATTTTTTGTTTGTGTTTTGTTGGCATACATAATTTTTTTGAATGCTCACAGCATCAGGTCTGTCAAAAATGTGTACATAAACCTCATCAGGATATACTACTTAGACATAGGTGTATCCCAATCAATGCCTTCTAAGGAAAAGGTGACTTCTTTTTCAAAGTAAAGACACTATGTGAAACAATTCATGTTTCAAATACCACATATGCTCACACATTGTTGGAGCTCCTGAGAGGCAACTGCCTTGCACGTGAAAAATATTTTTGTCAACACAATTGCAGATTACTACCTTAAATCAAGACCTTGTCACAATTCTTTCATTCTTGGGTTAAAACAAAGATTGAATCTTGAATTGACACACACAAAAGACAAAGCATACAATGTAGATCAGTCAAGGATCATGTGATTAGCAAAACAATCATTGCATGACTTAAAACAGAAAACAAGAAAATTTTCAAAAAAGAACGTACAAAAAAATAAAATGTGCTGGTGCAACAAAGAAAGATTTCTTTGAAAAATGACAAATACAAGCTATGAAAAATTGAATGACACTTGTCTGTGGGAGAATTGTTCACTTGATGACCTAACATCATGCTTGAATGTGTGTGCTATCTTTGGATGTTGCAACAGTACACAACTTTATGATGGTAAAATGAAATATTTCTTGTCAACAAAATTATTTTTTCTTTGCATGCTTACAACTGAAGGTGTGGTTTTCAGTGACTCCTCTTCAGATTAGCTCTGCTTGTAAGCTTTCTTTAATCTGTCTTAGTGTCTTAAGACATCACTTCCCTTGCCCAATTTGAGATCAGAATTCATTTGGGCAGTATGGCTTGTTTCCATGTCTTCACTTTCTTTTTCTTTTACTACAATAGCTGTAGGTGACATTACTTGCAATATCAGATTGTGCCGGCCAACCAATGTTAGCTTCCCATAGTGTTTGAGTTTCAACCATCTTTGCAATTTAGTAAGATATAGAACAACAAAGGTGACTCAATTGAGTCAGCTCAGGCCAAAAAGGCCTGATCCCAAACCATGGAAGGGTTTGAGCTTACGCATTGGTACATCTTAATCCAGGTCAAGTTAGGAAGAGGTGCCCTCTGCCACCACAAACATCAATATCAAATTAACTTGCTCTTGTTGAAACTCAAACACCTGATCAATCCTTGTCTGTTGCTACTTTCACCAGCCAAATTGCCTTGTCACAGTACTTCAATCAAACAGACAATGCAAACTCCTCTGAGGTACTGCAAAGGTAGGTAATTCTGCCAATGATCACACAATCACGGAGCAAAATGACATTTTCACAGAAAAACTTTCATGTATCATCATTTTTTTGATATTGAAGTTCCTTGGGAAACCAATAAACTTACCATGCACCATTCCTTTACTTTTAGTCATCAACAAACTTACTTTTTCTTTACATGCTTGGCTCCAAAAGGTGTGTCAATGGACTCATACTCAAGCCCTTCTTGGGGATGAGACTTACGCAGTGGTACGTTCCTAACTAGAACAAGTTTGGAAAGGTGCCCTCTGTCATCAAGGACAAAAGACATGCAAAGAAAAGTAATTTTGTGTACCATGGGGTGAAAGGCAAAAAAGGTTGCATTTTTTAATGTAGGCTCTTGAGGCATCAACCTGATAATATTAGCACTATCATTAGGACATCATGTTGATGGAGTGTTGTGGCAAATGTGGTAGTCCATGAATGACTCAGACCAAACAACGAAAATACTTAATTGAATCAAATAAGAATGAAAAGTGAAAAGTCATATTCACAAAAATGTAGGTAGGACTACCTACATACTTACCATGACACCTTCTTACACTCACACACTAGTAGAAGAGGACTTTCTTGCGCCAACAAAAGTGCCACATCCGGCACTAAAAAATACTAATAAAACACAGCATTGTATTCCAATCTCTAGGTATTGTAGGTAAGTATGGTACCTACAATACCTAAACAAAAACAAAGAAGTAGGTACCGTAATATGATAGTATGGTACCTTACACAATACATACAACATCCTCATGCATGTCATGCTTGCTCTGGCTCCATCCTCATGTGACTAGGATCAAGCAAAAGTAGTACGGTACTCTTGTACAATGAGTATTGTATTGAGCCCATGTGTCTGACCTGAGATAAAGCATGATATTAACATGTGGAAACAAAGAAATGCATCAAGTGTGTCACATTTTAAGGCTCCTTTGAATTTTCTGTTCACTTAACTTGCATCTAAACCTCTAAACTTAAAAAACAGTTACCAGCTATGACATGCCCAACCATGTGAAAGGACATGCCATTGGTTGGCTCAACGCAAGCTTGTGGCCTGTTCAAAAGGCACACCCGGCTGCAAGAAAGGGCATGCTATTTTTGGTTGGGGTTGGGTGGAATGTGTTACTGCCGCAGCTGGTGTTGTCACCCGCTGTGACTGATGATGCCCCAGTGGGTGTTGCCCCAGTTGTTGTTGATGCTTGCTACAGTTGCTCATTGCTGATGTTTCAGCACAGTGTATTCCATGGCCAATGATGCCAGTACAATTTTGCCGCAGCTGCAGTTGTTGCAACCGTTGTTGTTGCACATAGTTTCAGGGGCATCACTGAAGTTGTCTTGACATTGCCATTGTTTTTGTGGCATTAATTGGATGAATCAAGTGGTGGTCTTAAGCAACATACTAGACAAATCATAATTTTTATTGGCATTGGCGGCATTATGGTGAAGAAGGTGTAATATTGTCGCTGTGCAGTGATGATTGTCAGAAACAAAGGACCAGCTGTTTTCCTGAAATCTTTGGGGCAACGGCCGTGGTGGCCAATTTTGTTGGACAAAGATGTGTGCTGAGATTACTACTGTTGATGATGGTGGATCATGGCCATCCTCGACATTTTTTTTATTATTTCCAACCACTTAGTGCTCTAGCTAGGTAGAGGTATGGTAGGTGCTATTAGGTGCCATTAGGTGCATGCTATTATCGTGTTATATTTTTGAATAATACTACATGAGAACCTACTTAGTACTACAATTTGATATTGTACTTGCCTACCTAGACCTCTAATTACAAATAGACAGCAAAGTAGTAAGTAGGATAGGACTAATTGTATGATGTTGCTTTGTACCTAGATACGTATTATGGTACCATATCCTCTTGTGGTTGAGCTGGTCACTGTCAGAAAGATATAAGAAGTGAAGAAATTTTAAAATACGATTTAAATTGGGAGCTTTTTATGTAGGTTATTCACAGATATTTTGCTTCTAAATTCAATTTGTTTTATTTGGTTTCTTACAGAATTACAGTCAATTGTCTAAAGAATGATCAATAAAAATAAATCCATGCATTGGTGCAAACAGGGCATAACAGGCATAAAAGAAGTGCAAAGAAAGAGCTACAAATTTCAAAAAAATACATGCAACCAATTTTTTTGACCTGTCAGGCAATCTCAAACCAATCCAAAATCACAAAACAAAGAATCTCAATCTGATCTCAACTGAATTTTCTGTGAATACAACTGTTGATGATTGAGCATTTTAATATGAAATTTTGACTTTTGAGTAAGTAAGTAATAAGTAAGTTACTTTCCCTTGGTCTTGGTGAGTCTTAAAGAGTTAGTGCCAGCCATGTAAGCTCAATATTCATACAACCAAACTCAGTCAATATACAATGAATTAAAAAATTATAAATTTGTAGCATATGTATATATTGTGTAGATTGGGGCTGATCGTTTTTATTCCTAATTAACACTTTTCAGTAGGGAGGTGTTAGCACGATCGTCTTCCCTTAGCGCAAAATCGCCTACGAGCAATATCGGTTCGCGTACCTCGCAAAAATGCTAGTTTCTAACACTAACAAAATACACCCTTACTTTGTGCTCCAATAAAGGTTTCAAATAATATATGTACCTAAAATATAATTTAATGTCTCCAATCTACACAATATGTACATATAAATACAATTATTAATAATATAAAAGCATTATTTATTGACTTAATTAGATGGGGAAGAAGTAAAGCTTACATGGATTGCTAGTACTTCAATATAGCTCAAATCTCAAACAAGGTTTAGCCCAATTTTAGGGAGATTCAGGGAAAAAGGACAATATTATTTAAACAACAATCGATTTTTTCTTCGAACGCACAAACTTTTCTCATTCAACCGAACTTATATACACCATGCATAACATATTATTGCGATAAAAACAAAACAAATTGAGGCAGGTTTTTGCTGTCAACCATCAGTCATCAGCTTCGTCCGACATCACAAAGGGCATCCAAAAGTACACGGGTTTTTTTTTTATTAAGGTGCATCTAGTTTTTGCACTTTGATGTGCAAATGAACTATTGCCACAAAGTCATTTTAAAATTTGGAGTGCAAAAAATACCTGCTCTGAACTTCAAGTTAGTCTGTCTGTAACCCCATAAAGCCTTACTTTCATTTTTGGCGCCACACAATCACTCTACTTAGGGTATTCCTAGCTGCAGAATCTACATACCTACCTATCTAGTATGTTGTGTTATTATCATATTGCAGTTACCTACCTCTTATTTTTATTTTATCTGTGCTGGCACCATGGCACGTAAAACCAAAAAGCAACTCCAGACTGCGGCTCGTAAGCTTAAGCTACGAGCTGAACGGTCGACATCTTCCGCGTCTGCGGCGGCAGCATCACAGGACAGCTCTAATGCATCAACCAGTACGGACGATGTATCCGTTGCAGAACGTCCACGTGCGGTTGCTGCCAGTGCCTCAAATGTTGCCACTGCCGCCCATGCCGCCAATGCCGTTGCTGTTGCGCAACCCTCCCCCAACCCACCACAACCCGCCAGTGCCCTAAATGTTGCCAATCCCGCCGATGCTGTTGCTGTTGCGCAACCCTCCCCCAACCCACCACAAGGTGTACCAGTAGCTCTTGCACCCCCTGACGTACCCACACAGGACATACCCTCCATTGTTATACCTACACGTCCCTCACCAACACCACACCCACCCTCAACCCCAACAGGTACCCCTTCGAATATGCCCAGCAGTCCTCCTAATATTGTACCAACACAAGATGCAGCTGCAATGCCCCCCCCACCTGCAAAACCAACTACTGTTTTGAATTCTACAGGTATGTACACCCAACACGATGCATCTTTGAATGTAATGTATGTATCCCCATTATATTATATTCAATCTCACATACTTGTCATAATATTATTATAATAAGATCAAACCACACCTCCTATTGTTGGTAGACAAATATTGCGTACCAATTCTGATAATGCATCAACTGTGTCAAGTATTTCTACACCTTCGGAAACATCATCTGCAAAACATTCAACTCGCTCCCGTATTGTATGTGGGAATCAACAACCTACATCTTTGACTGATTATTTTCAGACAATTCAAGCAGAACATACAACCAACTCTATTCAACAACAATGTGTATCACAACGCTGTGCTTGCAATAGCAACAGTTTTTTGCCTACCGTACCTGTTGGACCCCCCATAGCACAGACTCAACATGTATGTGATGCTGCATTCTCCACTCAACCAGCTACAAGCACTGATTCAGATACAACATCATGCCCAAATGCCACGTCTGAAGATAACAACATAATGTGTGCTTGTCCCATCTGCACCATTCAACTAACTAATTTGTCCAACGACTCTCATGATGCTCTTTCCAGCAGCAGTGGCATCGACACCGCTAGTACAACATCTTCTAAGAATTCAACGCAAGAATCACCTGACACTGAAATGTTAAAACAAATGAGAAATTACATTAATGATGTTTTAGCAAATCCTGACAATTTCACAGATCGACACCAGACTGCTGAGGCATTTCGCTCCATTATAACGAAAACATCTGCACCTTCGGTGGGCTCTCGGAATCCTCGTTTTGATTCATTAACGCCGGTTCTAACATATCGGGGACAACCTATTGCAAAAAAAAGTCTCAAAGGTGCATTTGACAAAAAAAAATCAGGGGAAGATAGGCAGGCAAAAGATCCCAAAAACTGCGGACGTAATGCAAGATGCCGCGTAGTTGCCAAACTCAAAGAGTATTTCAAAAATTCAACTGACACAGACACTCAAAAGGCATCTGTGTTGTCTTGTTTATTAGCAACACCAGAGGTGGCGCCATATTTGCAGGCCATGGGGTTTTACACCTTGGAGGCTGATTTAGATAAAAGGGCAGTTCACAATCTTAACAAAATGATGGAGGAATATACGAATTGCTCAGAGAAAGGGAGACGATCAGACGACCAAGCAGGGTTACGAATGAGCAATCTTGTATCTGTTGTTGGCACCCCTGTCAAAAATGCTGATGGCATTATAACCAACGATTTTTTTTTGGCCTATGAAGATATACGAAAAATATTAGGGCCAGTGTCAAGAAAGCATTATGATGAGGCCGTCGAAAAGAGGGACAAGCTGCATAAACACGACAAAAGAGGCTTGAAAATGCTATCGCAACAGAAACGACGGTCAAAACTAACACTGGAACAAATAGAAGCAATGCGTACCTGGATTACCAAACATGATTCAGTTAGAACGTCACCAAAAAAAGGAGACAGAAAAGATGGTACTCTTGTCAAGAAAAAAGGGCCAAATGGTATGTGAAATATTTTGTATTATATTATCATGTTGATTGTCAATAGCGAATAATATGTGATATAATATGATAGATGTTCTTACATTAAGCCACATTTGTGATTTGCACATAAAACGATTATGCAGGGTTGTACGAGCGGGATCCTATAACCCACGAAGTTATCAAAGTTGGCAGACTGTACACGAATTTGCCCAAGAGTGCCATTTATCGGGACATGAAGCGAGCTATTGATAAAGGTGGATGTCCCGATATTGTCGACCCAGAGAGTAACCTTGTAATGGTTTGTGAAGGGGTGATGCGTCGGTATTGGCCAAATTGGGTTGGCTCAATGAAAGAGAAAGACAAGGAATTCTGTCTCTGTCATTATTGTCATTTTGGGGAGCAAATGCACCAATCAATTTGTAAAGCACGGCAAAAGATCATACGCAACACAAAAGCTCAATTGAAGGATATGCCCAACACCCAAGAAAAGAAAAAGCTTGAAAAGGACCTTGAGCAATATGAAGCTACATTCACCCCTGATAATCAATACAAACATGAGAAACTTTTGGAGGCTGCTCTCAAGATCAGTTGCCCTGTTGTGACAGTGTCCAACAAATTCAAGTGTTTAAAGCAAGATTGTGCTGAGAATACTTGTCCTGATTGCAAGGATAAGTATGAGCAAGATGCCTTCAAACAAACTAATGAAGAATTTTTTCACTACTTCACTTATGATGACCATGACTATTGTAGTTTTCATACCTTTGCAGAGCTTGACATGTCCGACCCCAAGAAGCCTGTGTGCTGTCCGGAATGCCATAGTATGACTGAAGAGCAAAAAAGACACATTCCCCCCAAATGTAAGCCACGTATCAAGCGCAAAAAGCTGTGTGTCCTCAACCATGAGCCTATGCAAGAATGCACAAAGCCAAATGGAACATACCACAAATGGCTACTTAAGATGAAATATCACATCCAGCTTGTTTCTTTGTTATCAGGATGGACGTGCACAAATGAACGGTACAATGAAGTAAGACCTGATCCTGATAGTGGTGTGATTTTTCTTCAACGGGATTACACCCACAAGTGGAAGATGGTTCAAAAAGATATGGCTGTTGGGATTGAGGTTTTTTTATTGAATTAGAACAAAGTCAAACAGACATGGATGCAGCATTACAAAATGTCACCAATACTAGCGCAACTGACAATGTTGCTTGTGAAAGTGATACTTGACCTGCAAAAAAAGACCTGGCAGACCTGCCCATGTGCTTGAGGAA